>OY759268.1:53828956-54016456 GCA_963662155.1 Lamellibrachia columna
GTGCATGTGAAAATAGGTGGCGCAAAACTGTTTTGTTACTGTCTTCTAAATGTGTTTTTTTTCCTAGCAACAAGCGATAAGCAAGATCCGAATCATGCCGGAGGGCACGTTTTGTGCATTTCTACGGAGGTGTGTAAAATAAAAACCTCATCGCTCATTTACTTTTAGAAAAATTAGTAAATGAGCCATAATTCGGCGTACATCGATATTAGGATATCGCAAAGGGTAAACCAAAGAGGACCAAACAAGTCACCTATTGGTTTACTATGCTATTAGTTTACTATGCTATTAGTTTACTATGCTATTGGTTTACTATGCTATTAGTTTACTATGCTATTAGTTTACTATGCTATTAGTTTACTATGCTATTGGTTTACTATGCTATTGGTTTACTATGCTATTAGTTTACTATGCTATTGGTTTACTATTCTATTGGTTTACTATGCTATTAGTTTACTATGCTATTGGTTTACTATGCTATTGGTTTACTATGCTATTGGTTTACTATGCTATTGGTTTACTATGATATTGGTTTACTATGCTATTAGTTTATTATGCTATTGGTTTACTATGCTATTAGTTTACTATGCTATTGGTTTACTATGCTATTAGTTTACTATGCTATTGGTTTACTATGCTATTAGTTTACTATGCTATTAGTTTACTATGCTATTAGTTTACTATGCTATTAGTTTACTATGCTATTGGTTTACTATGCTATTGGTTTACTATGCTATTGGTTTACTATGCTATTGGTTTACTATGCTATTAGTTTACTATGCTATTAGTTTACTATGCTATTGGTTTACTATACTAAGAGGGATGGAGAAAGAGAGGGGGGGCAGGAAGAGAGAAGGAGAGGGAGAGAAATCGAGAGAGAGAGAGAGAGAGAGATAGAGGGGGGACAGCGGGAAGGAAAGAGGGAGAGAAAGAGGGGGAGGGAGAGAAAGAGAGCGGGAAAGAGGCAGAGAGAAGGGGAAAGGGATGCAGGAGAGAAAGTGGAGAGATGGGGAGATATATAGAGGAAGAATGGGGGAGGGAGAGAGAGAGAGCCAAAGAGAGGACGGAGAGAGGGAAAGAGACAGAGAGAGGGCGGGAGAGATGGGGAGGGATATAGGAGAGGGGGAGAGAGGGGGCGAGAGAGAGAGAGAGAGAGAGGGGAAAGGAGACGGGGAGAGAGAAAGCGCGAGAGAGAAACAGAGGGAGAGAGGAACAGTGAGAGAGGGGGTAGAGGAGAGAGAGAAGGGGAGACGGAGGGAGAGAGAGGGGGAGAGGGAGAGAGAAGGAGAGGGAGAGAAAGCGAGAGAGAGGGGACAGAAGGAATGAGAGAGGGAGAGAGAGAGAGGGGGGGAGAGAAAGAGAGCAGGAGAGACGCAGAGAGAAGGGAAAGGGATGCAGGACAGCAGTGGAGAGAGGGGGAGATATATGGGGAGAGGGAGGGAGAGAGAGAGCCACAGAGAGGAGGGAGAGAGGGAAAGAGACGGAGAGGGAAATATGGATAGAGGGGAGAGGAAGAGAGATAGTAATAGAGTGAAAGAAGAGGAGAGGGAGAGTGAGGGGAGAGGGAGAAGGAGAGAGGGAAGAAATATGGAGGGAGATAGAAATATGCTACATGAGGGAGGGAGGCAGGGAGAGAGGGGAGAGAGAGAGAAGTGGTGTGAGAGAGAGGGGGTGAGAGAGAGGGAGAGGGGGAGATATATAGGGGAAGAAAGCGAGAGAGAGAGAGGGTGAGATGGGTGAGATAGATGTGAGAGAGGGGGAGAGGGGAGACAGAGGGGGAAACATAGCGAGAGAGAGATTGAGAGATACAGAGAGAAGCTACACGAGGGAGGGAGGCAGGGTGAGAGGGGAGAGAGGGGGGAGAGACATGGGAGAGAAGGGAGAGAGAGAGAGTGAGAGATAGAGAGAGAAGCTACACGAGGGAGGGAGGCAGGGAGAGAGGGGTGAGAGGGGAGAGAGGGGAATATACATGGGAGAAAAGGGAGAGAGAGAGAAAGTGAAAGAGAGAGAGTGTGTGTGTGAGATAGAGAGAGAAGCTACACGAGGGAGGGAGGCAGGGAGACATGGGAGAGAAGGGGGAGAGAGAGAGAGTGAGAGAGATATACGGGGAGAGAGGCGGAGACAGAGCGAGAAAGATATATGCTATATAAGGGAGGGAGGCATTGAGAGAGGGGGAGAGACGGGGAGAGAAGGAGATGGGGAGAGAGAGGGATGAGACAGAGGGGAGGAGAGAGGGGAGATATAAAGGGGAGATGGAGTGAGTGAGAGAGAGAGAGAGAGAGAGGGAGAGAGAGAGAGAGAGAGAGAGAGCAAGCTGTCATTGCACTGTTGTTTACAAACACATTGGACACTGCTCAAGGCACATGTCTCTAGAGAATAGTCAAGATCAGCCCTCTCACAGCCACAACTTACAGCAATTAATCAATAACTTCAAAGGGAGAGAGAGCACCAACCTGATCCTGGCTATAGTTACCCAATACCTTATTATATGCACAATCTATCCATGCACTAACGCATATTCCTGCTGAAGGTCAACTAAACCATTTTCGTACAATTGAGGATTCTTACCTCAATTGTACGAAATTGAGGTAAGAAAAAAATTTTACATTCTGTCTTCTGTCGATTTGTACAGCTGTAAGCCACACAGGAAATAACCATATTCGTTGTCCCACAACTGCCTCCAAAATGTGTATGTCTTGGAGAGTTTAACACTAATGCAAGATGCTCACTCCAGTATGAACAACCCAACTGCCCACACTTATAACACAACTGGTGGGACCACCCTCACCCAAATGATTAATCAGTTTGGAGGCCATGTCCCAATAAGAACAAATGACAATGACAAATCTTTAAGTTAATTCGTTCCTGATGTCATCGTCACTGGCTACTAGCCGGATAAGTTAATTATACTTCTCTGGTAGCCACCTTATCTTCATAGCTTTTGTTTGCCTTATATTGTAAATGATGATGGTGAGGAGGAAATAATTTTACTTACTTACTTACTTACTTACTTACTTACTTACTTACTTACTTACATATGTTATACAACTATTTGTAACATGCTATGTTCACACTATAAACATTACTACCATATGTGTCATGCAAGTGGATGCAACTGTTTCTGCCGTGCAATGAAATGCCGGCCAGTGGTCCACGCCCGCTTCACTGCAGTGAGCTGGCTTATAGCTCTTGTTTATAGGGGGGTGAGTAATGATGTTTATTCTATGGGTGCAGGTCAAATATTTCAGCCACATTGCTCTACTAACCTGAAGCATCTTTTATAATTCACCCATCTTATTCAAATTATATTTACATCTTTCGAACATTGGGCAATGCCAACTAATGCCATATTTCATTCATTCATGCATTATATCTACCATATTTATACCATAGTTGTATGTAGTTTTTTTGTGAAATCATCAGACAAGCTATTACATTATTTGATGTTTGATCTAGAATTGCTTTCGCCCTTGGTGAAATTTCATATGACTTTGTCATGTGATCGGCGAGAGGATGGAGGGTGATTAGCCTTCACCCATTAAGTATTTTGGATATCCACAACTTAAACTTTACCAGATCTAACCACTAAAGGCAATGCTTTCGATAATTTGAACACAAATACGCACTATGTTTGATTAAATCGACTGCGGATATTACATAAACTATTCACACACTACATACTAAGACATCATCGAATGTACGTATACATAGTCCCCATATAGTCCTTTATGGTCCCCTACAGTCCACTACCGCCCCCAAACAGCCCCTGCATGAGAGAGAGAGAGAGAGAGAGAGAGATAGAGAGAGAGAGCTGGGATGAGAGAGAGAGGGGGGGTGAGAGAGACAGAGAGGGATATATGCTACAGGGGGAGGGAGGCAGAGAGAGATTAGGAGAGACGGAGATAGAGAGAGAGAGAGAGAGAGAGAGAGAGAGGAGAGAGAAAGAGAGAGAGAGCTTGTCGCGTGCCCAACAACCGAAAAACTTGGATCAGACCGACGTATAATAACAATTCAACCTTCAATGTAGCTAACTATTAGCTACTACTATTACTACTACTACTTGTAGCTAACTATTCGTTGTTAAACAATGCGTTCATTAATAAATCAACCAATGTATATTATACAACATTGCTACTGCGACACCCAATGGCGCATGCTACTTCTGCGCGTCGTTGTCAAAGCAAAGCTGTTGTTCCAACGTCGTAGCAACATCAGCTGTGCGACAACAAAAGACGATCCCGCAGATCACGCCACAGACCGCCAAACGGCGGACGAGTTTATACACGTCTCACAGGCGGCTAGACTGTCTCACAAATATCTATAATGTAATTGTAACCAAATTCAAGTAATTGGCAAACAGGTTTTATGGCCGATCAGTTGCAGTTGTATTTCAGTCTACTGTAGGGGATTCTTACAGTCGTTCTGTCCGGCCATAATGTCTGTTGTCGTCATGACGACGTCCCGTCAACACCCACTACAGACTACACGTAACGCGTATATGTGAATAGTTTTCAAGGACTACAGAACTCGCGTTAACAACAGTTCTTTACAAGTTTTCGCAAATTCTCACGGCTAGTCCTGTTCATAAAAAGGAATAACTACTAATAGCTAAAATTACTGTCAAAACAAATTATTCCGCATAAGGGCCTACGATGCGTTCGATCTGAGTGAAGACCCTTTCTCGTGTATTTGTAATTGGTCAATAACACTTGGTTGACCGTGGCCTGGCAACACTTACCTGTAATCACACACGGATCCTGGGTCAGCACGTTTCTGGTGATACCCAATGTTACGTTTTCTAGAGCGACACGGCCCCGTGGAGAACAACGTCTGGTCTCTGTCTTGTCTCTGTGTTGACTCACCACAACAGGACTGTAGCTAGGTGATATGTATTTTATGCCAGTCACGTACTAGTTACTAAGTTACTAGTGAGTCACGCATGACCGCACACGACTTCGCTCACTGTCGTCAGCGTACGCCACGTTCCGCTTGGCTGGCCGTGGCGGCTCAAGAGTCGTGGTCACGTGATTACGCGCTGACAGTTATTTACAAATGTAGCTGTTAATATTTTAGTGGCTCACACTTTTCCAACTTAGGTAGGATGGGGTAATTTAGAACACATTACGATAACACCTGATGAGATAGGGTAGGGTGGGCAAGGAGCCCCGTAAGGGAACATGGCTATTGCTATTCATAAACTTATTATTTTGAAGTACCCGTGCCGCCATACGATTGTTGTGTGGTTATATGTAATGCCAAAACATTAATGACGATTGACAACACTGACTTATGTAGTCATTAATTAAATATATTGTCCAGGGGGGCGGGCGTCTTACCACAGGCCTGGGTCAAGATGCCTCCTCCGTCTGCTGAGTGTTTACTGACAACGGAAGAACGTCTTTCGTGTCGCCGAAGTCTCGCTCAATGTCGCCGACGACTGATTGTCTGATCTAATCTCGCCGGTAAACAACGTGGTCCGTGTGAACATGCGATGTTCGTACTGACAGTCGGCACGCGAGTCGCCTGTCGCGTGTCGCTTGTTGACTTGGCGTAGTTCCATGATAGACGCAGTGTCTCGGGAGAGCGCGCAGGCACGCTTTGAGGGAGGAACCGTATGACTGGTAGGGACGACGGTTTGAGGGAGGGGCCGTGTGACTGGTAGGGGCGACGGTTTGAGGGAGGGACCGTATGACTGGTAGGGGCGACGGTTTGAGGGAGGGACCGTATGACTGGTAGGGGCGACGGTTTGAGGGAGGGACCGTATGACTGGTAGGGATGACGCTTTGAGGGAGGACCGTATGACTGGTAGGGATGACGCTTTGAGGGAGGGACCGTATGACTGGTAGGGGCGACGCTTTGAGGGAGGGACCGTATGACTGGTAGGGATGACGCTTTGAGGGAGGGACTGTATGACTGGTAGGGACGACGCTTTGAGGTAGGGACCGTATGACTGGTAGGGACGACGCTTTGAGGGAGGGACCGTATGACTGGTAGGGGCGACGGTTTGAGGGAGGGACCGTATGACTGGTAGGGACGACGGTTTGAGGGAGGGACCGTATGACTGGTAGGGACGACGCTTTGAGGGAGGGACCGTATGACTGGTAGGGGCGACGGTTTGAGGGAGGGACCGTATGACTGGTAGGGATGACGCTTTGAGGGAGGGACCGTATGACTGGTAGGGGCGACGCTTTGAGGGAGGGACCGTATGACTGGTAGGGATAACGCTTTGAGGGAGGGACTGTATGACTGGTAGGGACGACGCTTTGAGGTAGGGACCGTATGACTGGTAGGGACGACGCTTTGAGGGAGGGACCGTATGACTGGTAGGGGCGACTGTTTGAGGGAGGGACCGTATGACTGGTAGGGGCGACGGTTTGAGGGAGGGACCGTATGACTGGTACGGGCGACGCTTTGAGGGAGGTACCGTATGACTGGTAGGGGCGACGGTTTGAGGGAGAGACCGTATGACTGGTAGGGGCGACGCTTTGAGGGAGGTACCGTATGACTGGTAGGGGCGACTGTTTGAGGGAGGGACCGTATGACTGGTAGGGGCGACGGTTTGAGGGAGGGACCGTATGACTGGTAGGGGCGACGCTTTGAGGGAGGTACCGTATGACTGGTAGGAGCGACGGTTTGAGGAGGGACCGTATGACTGGTAGGGGCGACTGTTTGAGGGAGGGACCGTATGACTGGTAGGGGCGACGGTTTGAGGGAGGGACCGTATGACTGGTAGGGGCGACGCTTTGAGGGAGGTACCGTATGACTAGTAGGGGCGACGGTTTGAGGGAGGGACCGTATGATTGGTAGGGGCGACGGTTTGAGGGAGGACCGTATGACTGGTAGGGGCGACGGTTTGAGGGAGGGACCGTATGACTGGTTGGGACGACGCTTTGAGGGAGGTACCGTATGACTGGTAGGGGTGACGGTTTGAGGGAGGGACCGTATGATTGGTAGGGGCGACGGTTTGAGGGAGGGACCGTATGACTGGTAGGGGCGACGGTTTGAGGGAGGACCGTATGACTGGTAGGGGCGACGCTTTGAGGGAGGGACCTTATGACTGTTTAATAACGAGTATACAGGGTGGGCCAAAATGATGTGCAACGTTTAAAATAAATAAGTTATGTTTATTGTTGAGTAGCATAAAGAAGATGTCCACAAGTTTTCTTACGCATAGAATTGTGATCATCACAGATAATTGTTTTGACCCACAGTGAACTTACTAGAGACTTACTTGTTCTGATCCACAGTGAACTTACTAGAGACTTACTTGTTCTGACCCACAGTAAACTTACTAGAGACTTACTTGTTCTGACCCACAGTGAACTTACTAGAGACTTACTTGTTCTGACCCACAGTGAACTTACTAGAGACTTACTTGTTCTGACCCACAGTGAACTTACTAGATACTTACTTGTTCTGACCAACACAGTGAACTTACTAGAGACTTACTTGTTCTGACCAACACAGTGAACTTACTAGAGACTTACTTGTTCTGATCCACAGTGAACTTACTAGAGATTTATTTGTTCTGACCCACAGTGAACTTACAAGAGACTTACTTGTTCTGACCCACAGTGAACTTACTAGATACTTACTTGTTCTGACCCACAGTGAACTTACTAAAGACTTACTTGTTCTGACCCACAGTGAACTTACTAGAGACTTTCTTGTTCTGACCCGCAGTGAACTTACTAGAGACTTACTTGTTCTGACCCACAGTGAACTTACTAGGGACTTACTAGAGACTTACTTGTTCTGACCCACAGGGAACTTACTAGAGACTTACTTGTTCTGACACACAGTGAACTTACTAGAGACTTACTTGTTCTGACCCACATTGAACTTACTGAAGATTTATTTGTTCTGACCCACAGTGAACTTACAAGAGACTTACTTGTTCTGACCCACAGTGAACTTACTAGAGACTTACTTGTTCTGACCCACAGTGAATTTACTAGAGACTTACTTGTTCTGACCCACAGTGAACTTACTAGAGACTTACTTGTTCTGACCCACAGTGAACTTACTAGATACTTACTTGTTCTGACCCACAGTGAACTTACTAGGGACTTACTTGTTCTGACCCACAGTGAACTTACTAGAGACTTACTTGTTCTGACCCACAGTGAACTTACTAGATACTTACTTGTTCTGACACACAGTGAACTTACTAGAGACTTACTTGTTCTGACCCACATTGAACTTACTAGAGAATTACTTGTTCTGACCCACAGTGAACTTACTAGATACTTACTTGTTCTGACCCACAGTGAACTTACTAGATACTTACTTGTTCTGACCAATAGTGAACTTACTAGAGACTTACTTGTTCTGACACACAGTGAACTTACTAGATACTTACTTGTTCTGACCCACAGTGAACTTACTAGAGACTTACTTGTTCTGACCCACAGTGAACTTACTAGATACTTACTTGTTCTGACCCACAGTGAACTTACTAGATACTTACTTGTTCTGACCAACAGTGAACTTACTAGAGACGGTGACGGAGCAGCACAAGTAATCGTACGGGGGGGGGGTGCACTTCGCAAAGTACCATTTAATATTTATTTCACTCGCCTTAAATTTGGGGACTATGTTCTATGTCGTTGCAGTCAGTTGTCACTCTGTTTTAGACAAATCAAACAATTGGTCTATTGTTTTGTACACGATTACGTAAACAATGCATTCGTCGTCATCGAACGTGCGCAGTTGAGAATGGCAGTGGGAAACCGCGAAACTACCCAAGGTTGGTTATCACTAAACTGGTGCGGAAGAAAGTGAAGCAAATTGACCGACGATACGCGTCAAGCATCTATAGGTTATTTATAGAACATAGAATGTATGGATACACGTGAAACCGACGTGGAGTCTCAATATTCGTAGAGTGTGTGCGCGCTTGTGCCCGATGTACGGAATGAACAGCTCAGATGCAAAGGACGTGTTAACGGCTCGATGTACAGCCCCGATGTAACGGACGTGTTGACGGTTGAATGTACAGCCCAGATGTAGCGGACGTGTTGACAGTTAAATATACAGGCCAGATGTAACGGACGTGTTGACGGCTGAATGTACAGCCCAGATGTAGCGGATGTGTTGACAGTTGACTGTACAGCCCCGATGCTACGGACGTGTTGACATTGGTCGAATCTCCCCGTGCTGTCTCTCACTCACAGGGCTGTAGTCTTCGGCTTGTTGACTGTCAACTAACTGAGAGAGATAACTGCGACAGACATGTGTTACGTCACAGTTCAAGTGTTCGTGTTGGCCGAATGTTGTCGTAGTCGTCGTCATCGTTGTTGATGTCGTTACCGCCGTCGTCGTTGTTGCCGTCGTTGTACTTTGTGTTTGTTGTTGTCGTCGGCATCGTCGTTGTTGCTCCCGTCGACATAGTTGTAGGTGTCACTGTTGTTGTTGCTTTTGTTGTTGTTATCGTCATCGTTTGCAATGTCGTCTTTGTTGTTGTAGGTGTCGCTGTCGTCGCTGTCGTCGTTGTTGTTGTTGTTGTTGTTGATGATGTTATTGCTACTACCAATTAATGTCGTTACTTACGCTGAGTGGGAATTTCGGCCTCCGATGTCACTGTCGGTGCTGCCGCTCCCAAAGCCGCTGGTGGCCGGGGTCAGGGCGCGCGTGGTCATGGGGTGGCTGCCAATGTAGTTGTTGGCACAGTCCCCCCCCCCCCTCCTGGGGTTATGCCCGGGCAATGGAGGTGAGGCTGGTGCGGAGCAACGCGGCAGCACCAACTGCTGGGTCGCCATTACACCCGTTAGCTGTTGGACAGTTACCCCCCTCGTTGCGGTTGTTGCTGGTGCATTACCCCCCACCCGCTACGCGCGTCTCTGGCTACTGTCAGTGTCCGAGGTGCTGTAATCCATTTATAAACATATACCACTATAGTTAGAACTAGTCGCTATACGGGGATGGAGGAGTAATCTTACGACCACGCCGCCTGGTCTTCGACAGGGTTCTTTCATCCTCCAGGGTCACTGTCACTTCATCGCCAACAGTTGTTTGGATGGGCGAAAACAATGCCCCAAATCCATCCAACAATTCATCAACAATTGTCACATCTGTGGTTGGGCGTGAGGTTGTGAGGATTATACGTCGCTTCCTCCTCGCCAGAGGGGGATGTCCCGATCGTTACATATACGAAGCTTGTCATGATGTTTGACATACTCCCTATTTCGACTAGCTAATCGATACAGGGGTGAAGAGATTACCTCCGACACTATTAGCGGACCCTTCCATACTGACAGAAGCTTCTTGCTCTGTCCTACTACGGTGATGGAATGTCGAATGTAAACTAAATCGCCCACATCGAATTTTCTTTCTCCATTTGGTGCCCTTGAATCAAAATCTTTCTTGTTACGACAGTGGACCATCAGACACATGACCCACGGCACGTGTTTCCACAACTAGTCGACAGTCCATATGCATATAAGGCCAGAAGAAGCTGTTTATCACCGTAGCATACATCTTATCACGACTCCAGTGTCCCCCGATATGTTGGTCACGGGTCAGAGAGAGAACTTCCTGCTTCATTGAGTGGAGAACTATATCAGCCTTTAGTGCAACCAACCCGGTGTCCCCTTCCAACGGTAATACAGGACTCCGTGCAGCAGGCGGAGTTGTTCCGTGCAGTTCCACACAGCCCGAGTAGCCATCCCCTGGGGTTGGAAGTAATTTTTGTGTTGGGGATTCCCCCTCTAGCCATTTAATTCTCAAGAATTGTATGCGGGCAGTGTCTGAGTACCCCCTGCAGGGGGTACTCTTCCATAATGTGCATGGGTTAGCTGATGAGTATTCACATAGGCGTAAGGTGTGTGTCATATATTACATAATGACTATTGCATATGTAAATAAACGGGCTAACCAAATTAAATATATACTCTAATAACATCTACATCATATATACTCTATAACATCTACATCATATATACTCTAATAACATCTACATCATATATACTATAATAACATCTACATCATATATACTCTAATAACATCTACATCATATATACTCTAATAACATCTACATCATATATACTCTAATAACATCTACATCATATATACTATAATAACATCTACGTCATATATACTCTATAACATCTACATCATATATACTCTAATAACATCTACATCATATATACTCTAATAACATCTATATCATATATACTATAATAACATCTACATCATATATACTCTAATAACATCTACATCATATATACTCTAATAACATCTACATCATATATACTCTAATAACATCTACATCATATATACTCTAATAACATCTACATCATATATACTCTAATAACATCTACATCATATATACTCTAATAACATCTACATCATATATACTCTAATAACATCTACATCATATATACTCTAATAACATCTACATCATATATACTCTAATAACATCTACATCATATATACTCTATAACATCTACATCATGCCATCACGTTATGTAAATTAAGTTACTAACGGGGCATGTCCACACACGCCTATCATGCTACGCGGATATGCCCCAAACGACCGGCGAGGGAAGATTTCCAATTTTCCCAAACACGCGGTCTATGACGATAACGTTTATTTGTGCAACGACAACACTAATGACACACATTCCAAAAATGCATAAACACATTTATATGGTTATATTATCGAGAGTGTGGGTTACGTATCAATATATTATGTTTACAATTACATAAGATTCTGCAAAAACAACATTTTAGTTTATATTTTCTTACCGACACAAATGAGTTCAATTCGCGGGTTTAGATGCTCGATGTATGAGTTAAATGCTAGAACACAGGTTTGAAGCCAAATACTTGGCGGTGTGGTCAATGACGGGGTGTCTGGATATGCCCCACCTTCCCTTACTCCGCTTACAGCTAAACTGGCATTGGTGCGGTGCGTGACGTCAACAGCGAGTCAAAAATAAAATAAGTGATTAAAGGTTATCCAAAACTATTGCTGTGTGGTGCCAACTCATATGTACAGCTGAATGAACCAAAACTATTGCTGTGTGGGGCCCACTCGTCTATACAGCTGAATTAACCAAAACTATTGCTGTGTGGGGCCAACTCGTCTGTACAGCTGAACGAACCGAGGCAAATGAAGTGGGGCTGAATGGAATTGCCTAATAAGCTTCGAGCGGCGGTAAGTGAATTCGGGAAGGAACAAATTAAAAGGACCTGCCTTTTTAATGGTAATCGCGTTTATAACAGGATTAACAGAACTTAACCGAGCGTATGTGATTAACACAAAACATATTCAGCATATTGGTGACATCTTGCCGGTGGGTATCGTGAAGTTTTAGAATGCTTGATCACGTTTTTCACGCAAACAATCAACTGTAGTCTGACCCCTTACAACATGGGCCCGTTACAGCCGTTAGTGCGACATAGTATGTGGAATAGGTAACTATTTTACCATTTCTTGTTACCCCATTTTCGCCCATGAAACTACAGTTTTTTCGCCGTCAGGAGAATACCATGTCGCAGAAAACTCCATATCCTTGGCAGACATTGTTCGCCTGGAGTGACGGTCCGTACTACAGTTAGTAATGGACAATTACCAGCGTACCGGATCATATGCAACTTGACAATGTTACATGCATCTTTCCCTTGAAGTTGAAGCAGCTTATACACTTCAACCATATCACCACGTGTTCGTCTATGCATGTGTGGGAAGTTTCAATTTCTCAAGTCTTTCCTGGTAAGGTATATCCTTCATACCAGGAAGCTGCTTTGTTGCACGTCTCTGCACGTTTTCGATGGCATCTTTGTATTTCTGTTTATAAGGGGACCATATTGATATTGCATAATCTAAATGACTCCTAACTAAAGCTTTATATAATGGCACAACATTATATGTTGATTTAGGGTTGTAAATGATCTTCTAATAACTGCCATGATACTGTTTGCTTTGTTTATTTTTTGGGTGATGTGTTTATCTAGCTTTGAATCAGTACTCTTGAGTGCCGAATAAACGTCCCTATACGCGTATTTATTTGATGAAAAATGCCACCCTATACGCACCTTATTTGGCACTATACTATTATTAAATGTAAACATTTGTGCCAGCCTATATTCTCTGATAATCGTGGCAAATTATGCAGGGCATAATTTTTAGGAGAGCAATCCCTCTCACTCCCTATAGCTAGCGCTAATCAATCATCCACGGAGCGGTTTACCGCTCGCACTAAAATCACTTGCTCCCAACTAGAGTTGCATGTGGCTCCCTCTGACTGCATTCATCTTTTTCGAATGACAGTCGTGAATTTAACGGGATCCCGTGCTTCTGAGGATCCTAGATTAGACCGTTAGAATTCCGTGATTAGATGAATCCGTCAGAATCCTTAGTTCTTGGGAGCACGATATGGTCGCCGTGCGCAGCGCCTCAAACCGGTTGTAACCGACTGGCGGCGGTTTCCCCTGAAACGGGCTGACGTATTCAGTTCAATAAAACTTATACTGTTATTTGGCGCTATACTATTATTAAATTTGACCGATTTGCCACCCTATACTGTTATTTGGCCAATACGTTTATTCGGCACTCAAGAGTAATAACCCCAATATATTTTTGTTCTTCTATTTCTCCTATTTTATGTTCATAATTATCTATCTTCAGGTTATAAGCATACTCTTGCTGTAATGTTTTCCCTACGTGCATCAAATTACATTTATCTGGGTGAAATCTTAATAACCATTGCCTTGACCAAGATGTTAAATAATCTAAATCGTCCGTTTTCATACACCACTGCCACTGGCACTTCGTACATTGTCACCCGGGGCCGTACATCGAAACATTTCACATTTTCGGCAACTTCGATATCCTGCGTCAGCGTCTTGAATTGGCACCCCTACATCACACCCCTTAATGTGATCATTTTGAATCGGCGCTAAAAACAGTAATTTCATAGTGCTGAAAATGCCCACATTTGTGTTTCTCAATCAACATCGTGTCCTGAGGCTGAGAGGGACGACCTAAAAGGTGGCACAATGATAAGGCCGACCAGGTGGACAAAGATAGCCATGAAGTTCTCATTTCAGTTACTTGTACTTGTGATGGTGAGTTCATCCCAGATCCTAGGTGATGGTGAGTTCATCCCAGATCCTAGGTGATGGTGAGTTCATCACAGATCCTAGGTGATGGTGAGTTCATCCCAGATCCTAGGTGATGGTGAGTTCATCCCAGATCCTAGGTGATGGTGAGTTCATCCCAGATCCTAGGTGATGGTGAGTTCATCCCAGATCCTAGGTGATGGTGAGTTCATCCCAGATCCTAGGTGATAGTGAGTTCATCCCAGATCGTAGGTGATGGTGAGTTCATCCCAGATCCTAGGTGATGGTGAGTTCATCCCAGATCGTAGGTGATGGTGAGTTCATCACAGATCCTAGGTGATGGTGAGTTTATCCCAGATCCTAGGTGATGGTGAGTTCATCACAGATCGTAGGTGCAACTACAGAGAAAACACACTTGCTCAGGTTAAGTTTAGTTTTACAAACAAACAGTTGATTTTAGATAGATGATCTGAGCCCACATCAGTCTTTGGTACTTTATTCATGATCTCATCTTCATGTTGCAGATCGTTGGTAATGTGGACGAGTATCTGCCTCTGATCTATGCTGAGTTGGGTGTACATCTGATGAAGAGAGATCGGCATCTCAACATGCGCCCCCTACTGAGACTTATCTGTCAGCGATTCTTTGGCAAGTTCACAGGTACGTCACATGGATCACAATGGATGGAGACAACTTGATAAGAGGACAGAACAGACTACGTGATGTGCCCCCCACGCAAGGGACCAGGGTAAGAAGTGATGTGCCCCCCACGCAAGGGACCATGGTAAGAAGTGATGTGCCCCCCCATGCAAGGGACCAGGGTAAGAAGTGATGTGCCCCCCACGCAAGGGACCAGGGGGAAGAAGTGATGTGCCACCCCCACGATGAATCAAGGGGTAAAAGAAGACACAGAACCTTAAAAATTTGACGACTGCCGCCATTATGATTGCTTTACTAGTCGCTGGCTTAGCGTATATGAACCCACTAAAACCAGGAACATATACACACAAAGCTGTGACGTCACTGCAATGTGTGTAAACATTCTTTACTGCGGCTGGGTTTCAGTGTGATAGAATGTAAAAGTAACCAGATTTCGCCGGATAACTAATCACTCAGAGTAAGAAATATTAAGTCTCAACAGTTGTTGGAATTTTATTGTATTGTAGTAGTCTAAATTGTTTTGTTTGTTTAAAAACTAAATGAGCTATTTTGAAAAAACTTTTCTATGTGAGAATAAATGCCATGCCTCGGAGGAAAATGTCGAGCCTTCATCTTCTGGCAACAAGATTTTTGGAGCACTGCAAATGAGATTTTCATCTTGTGTGTTCCAGAAAAGAAACTGTTTTCTGTTGATACATGTGAAATGCCAAATTACACATCATGTGATGTTTACACTTGTAGCATGTGTGTTTATGTGTTGTCATGGTGACAGGGTTCACAACAATGTATGTGCAGTTCATGAAGTTGCCACTAGCCAATGCCAGCAACAAGGTTGACCACACCTACACGGGCCCCGTCGACACGGAGCTCTCTGAGGCCATGTTTGAGTGCGACCCAGACGTATGTATGCAAAGATGACCTTTTAAAAACTCTTAACTTGAAATATGTAATTTAAAAACCTAAATTGTTTATTTTTAGATAAGATGAGACTGCTACTCCGGATAATAACATTAACAGATTTGTTTAAATGGGAACTCAACATAATCACATCAACAGAATGAAATTTTTTTTAAATCTTGGAACTGTGCACAAAATAAATACATGTTACCCCAGAACAAAATCTGAAGGAGAAGAATTTGTGATCAAAGCAAAAATGTAACACGGGTATGATAACTGAACTGAAACTATGTTCCCAAACTGATTGTAGTTAATAATCCTATTGCTCAATTAGGCATATTTGGTCACTTGTACTAAATTTATTGACTGATCTTGTCTTCACTGATGTCTAGTGTACCTTCTACTTGACAGTACACCTGCGTCATATTCCTTTTATAGGGTCCCCTAATGGTGCACACAACAAAGCTGTATCCAATAGAGGATGCCACCAGTTTCCATGTATTTGGCTGCGTCATCAGCGGAACACTCCCTGACACCTCAGTGGAATGCTCCCTGACACCCAGGAAATAAGGATCCTGGGAGAAAACTTCTCCCTGCAGGAGGAGGAGGACAAGACCAACTTGGTCAATTGGGGATTAGTGAGGCGCGGTAAGAGCAGGGCTAGTTGATTGTGTTGTCAATACGAATAAACTCTGATCTTTAGATAGGGCAACTTGTAAAACTGAAAATATAGTACGTCGGCAATTTACATAATGAGCACCCATTGTAGAAGGGATTTAGCCTTATTGCCAAAAATATACCCAAATAGGAAATGCACTTCTCTACACCAGTGCAGTTGCAACATACAGACGCAAAACTACTTTGTTGACATTTTTTCACCAATTTTTGACAGGACCTGGACAGAGATAATTTATTAGTTTGTACATTGATTTAATCAAAACTAACTATTTCATTAGTACAAACGAACTAACATGTCATTGTCGATGCTAGATAAGTTCTTTTTTGTACAAATGAACTAACATGTCATTGTTGAAACTAGATAAGTTCCTTTTGTATAAACGAACTAACACATTGTGGTCGAAGCTAGTTAAGTTCTTTTTGTACAAATTAACTACCGAGTGACATGTCATTGTCGATGCTAGATAAGTTCCTTTTGTACAATGAACTAACACGTCATTGTCGATGCTAGATACGTTCCTTTTGTACAAACAAATTAACATGTCATTGTCGATGCTAGATAAGTTCCTTTTCCACAAAATGAGCCTGAAACGAGACAAGTAAAAAATCTAATTGAGGAAATACTGTTAATATTAAAAATTGTTTTTACATAACATTTTTAAGAAATGATACCATTTTGATATTTGTGCTTGAGGGAAATTAGAATATTAATGTTGTGGTTTTTTTAATAGAAGTTCAGGTGTTTACTTTTCCTTTAAAAGCAGTAGACAGTAGACAAACTGAGTGAACACCATTGTTGAATGTGACTTGTGTGCAGGTATAAGATTGTGGTGAATCAAGTACCTGCAGCAACTGGGTGCTCGTAGAAGGCATAGACCAGCCCATAGTGAAGACTGCCACACTGACTGAGGCGTCTAGGTGCTCATTTAAGGCATAGACCAGCCCATAGTGAAGACTGCCACACTGACTGAGGCGTCTGGTAACGACGAGGTACATATTACCATATAGTCTTTAAATGGTTACACATTTTGTGTTTCTATTACAGACAAAATGTTTTGTTTGGCTTTTTAGCAATTTTTATTTAAAAAGTGAGATATGTGCAAACTTTGGAAAAGTACCTTTAATCATCCTTAGAATCAGTTTAGGCAATCATGAATCAGGTTTGTTCATGTTCAAATCTGCTGTGTGTGAATATTGATATGTGATATGTGCCATCAGTTTAATAAAAGAGTGCGCACCTTTGTTAAGACCTTGTTCTTGTTCTCTAATCTTCTGACATCACGTTGTCATGACAACTCTGGTAGCACAACCTCTACTGCTAGGTGGGTGCGATCCACCCGACACTTCCACCCTTCATTTGTGGTGGGCCGTACTGAATGGAGCCATGTCAAACAAGCTGTTATGTTAATATTGTAATAATAACTAGATTTTTCTTCTTTAAAAACAATAATTTATAGTCTTTAATGAATAGTGTTTTATCTTATTTAACTTTTCATTCTATTCGCTATTGTGCACATATTTATGCTATTTTTAACGTTTTATATGTAATTTGATTATATTTAATTATACATGTAATTATATTACATTGTATATGCAATTATATTCCTGTGTGTCCGCCAGGGGTACTGTAGTGCTGCTACCACCCCTGGCTAGCGATGGTGTCCGCCAGGGGTACTGTAGTGATGCTACCACCCCTGGCTAGCGATGGTGTCCGCCAGGGGTACTTTAGTGCTGCTACCACCCCTGGCTAGCGATGGTGTCCGCCAGGGGTACTTTAGTGCTACTACCACCCCTGGCTAGCGAGGGTGTCCGCCAGGGGTACTGTAGTGCTGCTACCACCCCTGGCTAGCGAGGGTGTCCGCCAGGGGTACCGTAGTGCTACTACCACCCCTGGCTACCGAGGGTGTCCGCCAGGGGTACGGTAGTGCTACTACCACCCCTGGCTAGCGAGGGTGTCCGCCAGGGGTACCGTAGTGCTACTACCACCCCTGGCTAGCGAGGGTGTCCGCCAGGGGTACTGTAGTGCTACTACCACCCCAGGCTAGCGAGGGTGTTCGCCAGGGGTATTGTAGTGCTACTACCACCCCTGGCTACCGAGGGTGTCCGCCAGGGGTACTGTAGTGCTACTACCACCCCTGGCTAGCGAGGGTGTCCGCCAGGGGTATTGTAGTGCTACTACCACCCCTGGCTACCGAGGGTGTCCGCCAGGGGTACTGTAGTGCTACTACCACCCCTGGCTAGCGAGGGTGTCCGCCAGGGGTACTGTAGTGCTACTACCACCCCTGGCTACCGAGGGTGTCCGCCAGGGGTACTGTAGTGCTACTACCACCCCTGGCTACCGAGGGTGTCCGCCAGGGGTACTATAGTGCTACTACCACCCCTGGCTAGCGAGGGTGTCCGCCAGGGGTACCGTAGTGCTACTACCACCCCTGGCTAGCGAGGGTGTCCGCCAGGGGTACCGTAGTGCTACTACCTACCCTTGCTAGCGTGTGTGTCTGCCAGTGGTACCGTAGTGCTACTACCACCCCTGGCTAGCGAGGGTGTCCGCCAGGGGTACTGTAGTGCTACTACCACCCCTGGCTAGCGAGGGTGTCCGCCAGGGGTACTGTAGTGCTACTACCACCCCTGGCTACCGAGGGTGTCCGCCAGGGGTACTGTAGTGCTACTACCACCCCTGGCTACCGAGGGTGTCCGTCAGGGGTACCGTAGTGCTACTACCACCCCTGCCTGTTGACAAATATCTCAGGAGGGCAGGTTACACATAGATGAAACAATGTTGGACTCTCGATAAGCCAATGGCTTCCTTGTCCACTTGCCATTTGGGCCTTTGCCTTGGATGGCAATCTTGTAAAAAAAATGTATGTTTTAATTTCTTGGGTATGTTATACCCCGATAATTGCCAAATAATAGACTGAAATAAGTAATTAGTATTTATCACTTCTGTTTATATTAATACATATATGCATATTGTACATTTTTCATTGGACAACTATGAGTTGTGTGACAAAAATAATGAAATACTGTACCATGTTTACTTTTTGTTCTAGGTTGGTCTTCCACCCCTGCTATCATCAGGTCGTTTGTGCCTGTAGAATGGGAGAAAATGGGAGTTTCAAGCTGACTTCCAAATCAACATTTCCTCAAAAGGCGATGTCTTGGCATGGAAGCAGAAATTTGAAGAAATTCAAAAAGAACACTTCGCGTCAAGAAGACAGTATCTTCACTTTCTTCCAGAGTTATCTACAAGGTAAGCCTCCATAAAATATTTGTTTGACCTGTTCATTCAAACACCAACTCAACTTCTCTGGGAAGTATTCAGCCACACTGCAATTACTGCGTGAATATATATATCCGCCACTGTCCAACGTCACGTATTGAGATGATGTGATAAAGAAAGTTACAAAAAGTATGTGAACACTGTGTCACTGTTAATGAAACATTACTCTTAAAAACATTGAGAAATTATCTTCATGAAGGTTTAGGTGGGTCAGTTTTCTACTCATTGTTATCCCTTATGCTTTTTAACCTTTTTTATTACTCCCTCCTGTGCTGAAATATTTGAAGAACAAAATTTTAATCACGAAATATCCTGTTTCAGCATAGTCGCTTGAAGCAATTAATTTATAGGCTTTAAACAAATTGTGTTGTAATATCTCCCCGTAACTAGTATTACTGTGGACTCTGCTTAATAGAATCACTTCGTGTCATACTAATTTGATTCTATTAAGCCACTGAATCATTTAAGTAGCAACATGTAACACAGCAGGAATATCCAGGAATGATTCCATCGCAGCAATTTTGACTCTACTAAACGGTAGATTCTATTCACAATTATACTAAGCAGAGTCCATTGTATTCCTGGGATTTAGCTACATAACAGGAACCGACTGTATTTACTGTAATTGAAAATATAGTTGTACTAGATTTTTTTTATTGATCCAAGCTCGGGATTGTTGATGCAATAGCAGCCATTGTTGGTGTTACAGGATGCAATAGCAGCCATTGTTGATGTTATACGATGCAATAGCAGCAATTATTGATGTTACAGGATGCAATAGCAGCCATTATTGATGTTACAGGATGCAATATTAGCCATTGTTTATGTTACAGGATGAAATAGCAGTCATTGTTGGTGTTACAGGATGCAATAGCAGCCATTGTTGGTGTTACAGGATGCAATATTAGCCATTGTTTATGTTACAGGATGCAATCGCAGCCATTGTTGGTGTTACAGAATGCAATGGCAGCCATTGTTGATGTTACAGGATGCAATCGCAGCCATTGTTGATGTTACAGGATGCAATCGCAGCCATTGTTGGTGTTACAGGATGCAATCGCAGCCATTGTTGGTGTTACAGGATGCAATAGCAGCCATTGTTGATGTTACAGGATGCAAAAGCAGCCATTGTTGATGTTACAGGATGCTATTGCAGCCATTATTGATGTTACAGGATGCAATATCAGCCATTGTTGATGTTACAGGATGCAATAGCAGCCATTGTTGGTGTTACAGGATGCAATAGCAGCCATTGTTGGTGTTACAGGATGCAATAGCAGCCATTGTTGATGTTACAGGATGCAATAGCAGCCATTGTTGATGTTACGGCATGCAATAGCAGCCATTGTTGATGTTACAGGTTGACTACAGATGTCAACATAAAATGTTGCCGAGGTCATTGACAGGTGATGGAAAGAGAGGTCCCAAGATCACTCTCTGTCCAGCAACTCTTTCATTGACCTTCTACACAAGTGAGATGCCTCGGAAAAGCAGGTAAGTAATTGTAATTAGCAACATTACAGATACAAAGCCTGATTCAGTGATTGTTTTTAGTGTAAAATTATATTGCAAAAACTGTATCTATTCTAACATGTTTTGTTATGATGTGACTGCTATTTCAACTTATTTGTTAAATATGTTATGTGGCATTTAGTAATTTATCACATTAAGTTAGATGTAGAGATTAGTAAATGTACACCTCGTCATATGCAAGTAATACAATTGCCTTCTGTTTTTGAAGTCATTGTCATTAATTATTTGACAAAAATAATAAATAAAATTATTTTCACCCCAACTTGAAAGAGTATTCAGATGTACTAATACAATGTGAACACATTAAGTATGAGCCTGGGTCTAAGCACATGAACCATCATTTCTATGAGTATGAGTACTTCAAAATGTCTACTAGGGTACATATTACTGAGTAATTGCATTGTCTGCTGTAGATAAATGACATGGACAGACAGTTTGAAGTAACTTTAATCTGTCTTGGAAAGGAAAGCATGCTGTGTGTCTGTGGCTGTTGTCATGATAATTATTGTTTGCTGAGAGGGTGGATTAGCACCTGTCTAGGGCTCTGGCTACTCTAAGGGTCTATCCAGACTGCAAACTTGTACACTATTAGTCTGTAGCCCAGACTGTCTCACTTGAGTCAACATACTGAATTGTTAACAACTAGCACAAGCTCTAAGTGGACTTTAACTCAGGGCTTCTGACTTGAAACGATACTTCCTCTGGAAGACAAGTTTGTGTGATTTCACTGCATTCAGAAAGGGAATAGCTGAAATATACACAAAACTTTGTTCATCTCGATGCTTGTAGACAATTATTAGTGTTAAATTCATATAAATCAGCGATATAAAAACTCGGAAATAAAAAAATCATTAATCAATGATTTTTGGAGTGATTTAAATCATGATTTAAAGCAATGATTTAAATCAAACAACTCTGAGTTAGGCAATTCAGATGTGTATTATGAGGAAAGTTTGACTTTCAAATATTATATGCAACTGGAGCATCAGTCTAACTATGTATACTACTAGTGCTGACAGAGCTCAGTGCCCTGACCATGATTGTGTCTACAGGTATGTATATACTACTAGTGCTGACAGAGTTCAGTGCCCTGACCATGATTGTGTCTACAGGTATGTATATACTACTAGTGCTGACAGAGCTCAGTGCCCTGACCATGATTGTGTATACAGGTATGTATATACTACTAGTGCTGACAGAGTTCAGTGCCGTGACCATGATTGTGTCTACAGGTATGTATATACTACTAGTGCTGACAGAGTTCAGTGCCCTGACCATGGTTGTGTCTACAGTTATGTATATACTACTAGTGCTGACAGAGCTCAGTGCCCTGACCATGATTGTGTCTACATGTATGTACATACTCCTAGTGCTGACAGAGCTCAGTGCCCTGACCATGGTTGTGTCTACATGTATGTACATACTACTAGTGCTGACAGAGCTCAGTGCCCTGACCATGATTGTGTCTACAGGTATGTACATACTACTATTGCTAACAGAGCTCAGTGCCCTGACCATGATTGTGTCTACAGGTATGTACATACTACTAGTGCTGACAGAGCTCAGTGCCCTGATCATGATTGTGTCTACAGGTGTGTACATACTACTAGTGCTGACAGAGCTCATTGCCCTGACCATGATTGTGTCTACATGTATGTACATACTACTAGTGCTGACAGAGCTCAGTGCCCTGACCATGATTGTGTCTACATGTATGTACATACTACTACTGCTAACAGAGCTCAGTGCCCTGATCATGAGTGTGTCTACATGTATGTACATACTACTAGTACTGACAGAGCTCAGTGCCCTGACCATGATTGCGTCTACAGGTTTGTAGCTTCCAAAATGCAGGAACTTCTTTTAATTTTTTTTTTAAATCCCTCCACTAAAGTAGTTTGAAATTGTATTTTCAGTAGATTCTAAGCTTGGTGATGCAGTATCGAATACAACAAAGTCTTGTGCACTGTAAATATGTCTGGCATATATGTTGTGATGATCTGATGGATGTAAATGATATCAAATCCAAAGAAAAGAGCCTGTATGGCAGAATTAATATATATATATATATATATATATATATATATATATATATATATATATATATATAAAAGCTGCAGTGCAGTATTTTATTGTTTCTTATAACAATACATTTAGGATTATGCACAGCCTGTCTGTGAGGTCTAGTGCTAGTCGTAATACATATAGCATGTAGTTTTTGTCTTAAATAAAAGAATGATTGATTGATTAAATAGACCCCACTTGCTATACCACTACGCCACCTGGTGGATGATAATGGAATGTATAGATTCGGGTACCAGAGCCACAGATCTGATCTGAGCGTGATCTCAGATGTACCTGAATGTTTACATTCCATTATAATCCACCAGGTGGCGCGGTGGTAATGTGAAGGGTTTATTACTTGTCAAAATACATTACCAGAAATACCGAAACTAATTAACTATGCATGCGCCATCGTTGCAGCATTACGGCAAGCACCCGGAATGGAAATTAATTAAAGTTGGTGGTGTACATGTATCAGTGTTACACGTCACTGTACAGTTGGTGGTGTACGTGTATCAGTGTTGTACTTCACTGTACAGTTGGTGGTGTACATGTATAAGTGTTGTACTTCACTGTACAATTGGTGGTGTACGTGTATCAGTGTTGTACTTCACTGTACAGTTGGTGGTGTACGTGTATCAGTGTTGTACTTCACTGTACAGTTGGTGGTGTACATGTATAAGTGTTGTACTTCGCTGTACAGTTGGTTGTGTACATGTATCAATATTGTACTTCACTGTACAGTTGGTGGTGTACGTGTATCAGTGTTGTACTTCACTGTACAGTTGGTGGTGTACATGTATAAGTGTTGTACTTCACTGTACAATTGGTGGTGTACGTGTATCAGTGTTGTACTTCACTGTACAGTTGATGGTGTACGTGTATCAGTGTTGTACTTCACTGTACAGTTGGTGGTGTACATTATCAGTGTTTTACTTCACTGTACAGTTGGTGGTGTACGTGTATCAGTGTTGTACTTCACTGTACAGTTGGTGGTGTACATGTATAAGTGTTGTACTTCGCTGTACAGTTGGTTGTGTACATGTATCAATATTGTACGTCACTGTACAGTTGGTGGTGTACATGTATCTGTTACACGTCACTGTACAGTTGGTGGTGTACGTGTATCAGTGTTGTACTTCACTGTACAGTTGGTGGTGTACGTGTATCAGTGTTGTACTTCACTGTACAGTTGGTGGTGTACATGTATCAGTGTTACACGTCACTGTACAGTTGGTGGTGTACGTGTATCAGTGTTGTACTTCACTGTACAGTTGGTGGTGTACGTGTATCAGTGTTGTACTTCACTGTACAGTTGGTGGTGTACGTGTATCAGTGTTGTACTTCACTGTACAGTTGGTGGTGCAGGTTAAATTCCTGCTGGTGTTTACATGTTAACTGACACACTACTGGTTGTTCACACATTCACTGAGGTCAGAGGTCACTACATATTAATATAGTAATTTTCATGTCTACTCGTTTTCATGCAGTAATGGCAAAACTCAAAATTGTCCAATAATACCTTGGTGTCAGAACTGAAATACTCTGTGCAGTATGTCGAATATTGTGGATATTTCATAGACAGTGAATAATGCTACACAAACAACTTTTTAGGCATATAGTAATAAGTTGTGTAATTCATCTTTCACTTTTTTCTAGTATAACATGATCAATATGTTAGGTAACTATTGTCAGTACCAATGCCATGTCCTAATGTAACTTTGTAATATCGCTAGAAATTAACCAATCAACATAATAAGCAAAATCACAAAATTAGAACAATCATGAAATTAATTTGTTTCAAAATACATTTTGGCATGATTATGGTTACATGATTATGGTTGTGATCATGTTTGTCATCATTCTGCAGCCTATTTGATACAGCAGCTGATATCTCAGCATCCAACGCTGCAGGCAACATGTAAGCCATCTCTTAATTGTACGTTTGTCGGTTATTACATTCGTAAGCCTTTTTTTCAGTGTTCTTGCAGGTTTGAAATCCTGTTGGTGTTGACTAACACATGTTTGTGTGTTTCAGTATTCCCAATCCTTTATTGGAGTGCTGGTGCAGGTTCCAATCATGTTGGTGTTTTAAGTCTGTGTGTTTTAATATTTCTAAGCCTTTATTGGAGTGTTGTACTGGTTCGATTATTGTTCGTTTTCTGGAACACACGTTTTTGTTTTCTAATATTTGTAAGCCTTTACTGAAGTGTTGTGACAGGTTCAATTCCTGTTGGTGTTCTGAATAACACACCTGGCTGGGCACACCTGGTAATTGGACACACATGGTAATTAGTTCATTCGCTCAAGACATCTTTATTTTTACTACAGTTCAACAATTAAAATATGTAGACTGAATCATTCTTAATCTGACACGAACCCTCTAATTTGATATCTATATATTTCCCTGGTACTACTATGTTTTTTAAAACAGTGGAAGTAAAGTTGCATTATTCCATGGAATGTTTGGTTACAGTTTGTGATCAAGTTTATAATCGTTCTTCAGCCTTATCCACTGAACACTTTCTGACATCTCAGCAAGTGTTCTCTGTCCACACTCCATTAGTAGAGTAAATGTATAAATATTGTAGCAAACAAATTATTGTAATTTGTCAATATCACTCTGTCTATGATGTTGTCGTCTGGGAACAGCCTGGCTGTTGATAGTTGACCCACTTCTGGAAGGTCGTTTGTGTAGGCCAGGAACAACAGAGGACCCAACAATGAACCTTGGGGAACACCTGAAAGGACTCGAGTCTCAGTGGAAATCTCTCCATATATCATTAACTGATGTAGTCGGTTTGGTTCTATCCATCTGTTGCACTGCTGCCTGATCTTTCTTGTTGTGTTGTGTTATTGAACTTAATAAAATGTTCACTATTATGTTTAGTCTGCCGTTGTCATTATAACTAACATTTATATACAGCGAACTACAGACGTTCCTCCATATGTTTAGTCTGCCATTGTCATTATAACTAACATTTATATACAGCGAACTACAGACGTTCCTCCATATGTTTAGTCTGCCGTTGTCATTATAATTAAAATTTATATACAGCGAACTACAGACGTTCCTCCATATGTTTAGTCTGCCGTTGTCATTATAACTAACATTTATATACAGCGAACTACATACGTTCCTCCATATGTTTAGTCTGCCGTTGTCATTATAACTAACATTTATATACAGCGAACTACAGACGTTCCTCCATATGTTTAGTCTGCCGTTGTCATTATAACTAACATTTATATACAGCGAACTACAGACGTTCCTCCATATGTTTAGTCTGCCGTTGTCATTATAACTAACATTTATATACAGCGAACTACAGACGTTCCTCCATATGTTTAGTCTGCCGTTGTCATTATAACTAACATTTGTCCTGTAATTAGTTGTATTTACTGTGTAGGTAGTTGGTCTTATTACTAATAATTCAGTTGTTTAAACATAAATTTTACCCTAGAGACTGGGGTCACATGTGGTCAGTGGAAGGGGCCCTGCCCCAGTGGGCCAGGCGTGATTCTACAGTTAATGACAACTCTGTTTTGGTAAGTTCCTAAATTATGTTTTCTACCTTATTTAGCAATGTTTTCAAATTATAATTGTATTATACTGTGTGGTAGAGAATTGTCCATCTGTTTATGTCAAGGCATTTACTTTATCAGTTATAATTACTTAGTGGTGACTTTGATTACTAATGTGTGGAAGATCAGGAATAAGTGGTCTTTGGACCTTAGGGAAGAATGCCCAACAGGGCTTAATGAGATTTTGACCACTTGCAGTCAGTAGCTGGTAAATGTACAGATCCCTTTAGAAAATTCAGTTTTGATCATGCTTAGTGGTGCTACTGTTATAGTTAATATGTTATAAGATGTGATAGACATGGTGCAAGCATAAATTGTGCATGTATATAGGTATTATGTAACTGTCCCTATACAGTTAAGCCAGGATCAGTCTGGTACCCTCTCTCCCTTTGAAGTTACATTGATTAATTGCTCTAGGAGGTGGCTGGGAGAGGGCTGATCTTGAGTATTCCCCAGAGACCTGTAAGTTGAGCAGTGTCCAAGACTTGCTTGTAAACAACAGTGGAATGACAGCTAGGCTAGTCAGGGCATGCACATGTGAAATTGACAACATTGTTGACTGTTGAATTTATTATATTAAGGGTGTTTTACATGTAGAGTACTAGTATTACATTAATACATACAAGTATGATTATATATTAGTACTGAATAAGATAACAGGTATTTTACAGACAATATTGTGAACAACACCAATGTGTTGGAATTATGGTATTTAACAGATGTTGATGTGTCATCTTACACTGAATAATACGATATGATATGATATGCAAATAGCTTACTTGTTCGGTTTTGTATTTGTACTGGCGAACGCAAGTCCTGGCCCACTCCTGATTGTGGCCAGTCGTATTTTAAGACATTCTTTAAGTCATCTTTTAAGTCGTCTTTTGAGTCTTATTTTGAGTCGTCTTTATTATTGTGTTTAATGTCATCTGTTCTTTCACCTTTTATTGTTGTTCTTAACGCTCTTGCTTTTGGTTGTATTTTGAACTTTCGGTTGACATTTTATACTTTGATGAGGTACCGAAGTTAGATCAGTAGTGCAAATTGTGCAAGGACTGAGAAACTTGGTTTTGTATAATTTTAGTAGTTAAACTGTAATAAACGCAATGTTATCTTCAAATTTGCCTTACAGTGGTCTATTCTTAATTTAGGCATAAGCTTACCACCCACAGCCTACACAGTGTTTGCATACCCACGGCGTTGCTCTATGGCCAACTGAAAACTGGCTGTCGAACAAGATACAAAGACGTACTAAAATCAACATTAAAGTCCTACTCCATCCCTCTTAACACGCGGGAAACGACAGCAACAAATCGCCTTCTTTTGCGTCACACGTCGAGCAGAAACGGCTACAAATAATCAGCGAAGAAAACAGCGGAAGAATGGTCAAGGTGGGGAGCGGTGGTCTAATGGTTAGAGCACCCGCCTATCGATCGAGAGGACGGTGGTTCGATTCCACCTCCGCTGTTTCCAAGCTTGGGCAATTTCGTTCACCCCACTTTGCCTGTGTCTTTCGGAAGAGACATTAAAAGCTGTTGGTCCAAACTCCTGCGTTAGCTCAAGATTGGGCTGTTTGGAGTATAACTACTTGAGACTTGAGAACCTCCGCAGGGACATGTCACTACCTATGGCTGCACCATCTGTGAACGCCAATGCGCGACGCGCATCGGCTTGCCTAGTCACCCGAGAAAACACAACTAACTCGGGACGAGATTCGTCGTTCGACGGCTCACTCCATATATACCTGGGATTCCCAAACTGTGGTCCGCGGCCCTCGGGTGGTCCGCGGGATGGTTTGAGGTGGTCCCAAGGGACAACGCAATGTCCACGTTAATGGTGTGTAAAAAAAAATTGTTAACCCATCAAACCCCACAAATTGAATTTAGCGTGTGCTGTTTTTCCCCAGGCAACTGTGACAGATTCTGAAAATTATATATAATATATTTTGATTTAATAAAAATGCACATATTCAGTTGTATCGATAATGTTTTGCAATACAGTGGGCCTCAGTGGCTATAGCAGCCCCAAGGGTACAAGGGAAAACGTTTGCGGAACCCCTCATATATATATATATATATATATATATATATATATATATATATATATATATATATATATATATATATATATATATATATATATATATATACCATATTCTCATCAGTGACACGATGGCGATGGCTGTCGTCAGGACGGTGATGTTTGAAGTCGATATTTTGGGTTTCACATAAATAACTTACTATGGGCTGCAACTTAAAGTGATTGTTACTCACAGTAGTTTGCAAGCTTGATAAATGCTGATGACCAGTGAAAATTAATTAAACAAAATACTATTTGTGCTTAGTAATGGGTACTACAAGGATACAACATATGCAGGATTAGACCGGGAGCCCAGAGCTTTTATTTAGGTAAATGATGCCAAAAGGTTTGCAAAAAGTACATTTATTGATGGGAATGACGCCAAGGCTAAAACCAGTGTCAAATCTTCCCTTGGGGTTTCCTGAATACGAAATGACCAAAGCCCACAATTTTAGGTGGGGTCTCCGATGCCAGCATCCCATGAAGAGTAAGAAAGGGATATGTTTTAAAGGAATGCTCCCAAGGATAAATAACAGTGTCACATCTTTAAAATTGTTACTTAAACTAAAAGCCCATGGTATAGGTAATGATGTATTCAACTGGATAGAAAAGTGGCTTACACACAGAAGACAGAGAGTAATAGTAGATGGTGAGATTTCAAACTAGAAATCTGTTTTGAGTGGGGTACCACAGGGATCAGTATTAGGCCCTATACTGTTTTTAATATATATAAATGATTTGGAGGATGACATATCTAGCAAAGTACTCAAATTTGCAGATGACACAAAAGTATTCAGAAAGGTTACTAATGATACAGATAAACAAAGTTTACAAAATGATCCAGAAAAATGTGTTAAATGGTCATAAAAATGGCAAATGTTATTCAATTTTGGGAAGTGTAAATGTATACACATAGGACATGGAAATATAGTGCTGACATGAAAGTTTCAGAGCAATGTGGGATTGCTGCTTCGAAAGGAAATCAAATTCAAGGGCTAATTAGGACGTATAAGGAGAAACATCTAATTGTACCCCTGTACAAAGCAATAGTTAGACCACATTTGGAATATTGTATTCAAGCATGGAGGCCATATCGTAAAACAGACTCAGACAAGCTAGAAATAATACAACGAAGAGCAACTAAAATGATTCCAGAATTGAGAGACCTTAGTTACGAAAGTCGCTTATTACAATGTGGTTTGACAACTTAAAAAAAGCGAGCGCTTGATTGTACCAGCATGCATTAGATCAACCATTCTAAAAGACCCCCACTCGGCACATCAAGGCCTTGTCAAAACGGTAGAGAGAGCCACTAATGCCTCAAGAAGTGCCAGCTTATACGCAACAGAAGATAGCAGCTGACCTGTTCACTGTTTGTGGAAAAGACTACACGGTGAGCGTCGATTACTACAGGAAATGGATCAACATCACTGAACTGAAAGCAACGAAGAGCGCAGATGTCATCGAGGCACTCCAGAGACAGTTTGCAGATATTGGAATACCTGAGGAGCTAGTATCGCATAATGGCCCTCAGTTCGGCAGCTGGGAGTTCTGGTTGTTTTTACAAAGTTGGAGAATTGACCACAGGACATCAAGTCCAACATATGCACAGGCAAATGGACAAGCAGAGAAGCAGAGAGAATGGTTCAAGTCGCTAGCAAACACCTGCCTGAACCAAAGTCATATCATTTAGAGACTGATGATGGAACGCGATATCGTCGCAGTCGGATGCACACAAAACGCAACTGTGGCTTACCAATGGCACGATGCGAGCTGTTTCGTACAATGTAGGCGACAGTCCGAGCACTGTCAATGACGCATGTCTACAACTGTGTACTAGAAGTGAATACCACGAACTTTAATTAGACAACTTTTTAAAAAGGGAGATGTCATGTAATATGGTGCTAAACAGTTCATGAGACACAGCAGTGAGAAACGGAAGTTGTCCATATTTCGATGTTGTAGTTTGTGTTCATTAAAACAATGTTAATCAAAACCATCCGTCTTTATTAACTAGACATATGACAGCGATCGAGTCAGTGTACACATGCGTTGATATAACTTTGGTAGTACAATATGCGTTAACCCAGTCGTACACAGTCGTGGAATGTACGCTGACCCAGTCGCACACTCGCGGAATGTGCGCTGACCCAGTCGCACAACCACGAACAGAAAATCGTTGCTAATCATTCAACATTTAACAAGATTTAACAAGATTTGCCATCCAAGCCAAAGGCCCAGATGGCAAGTGGACAAGGAAGCCATTCGTTTATCGAGAGTCCAACAATGTTCATCTACTTATAGCCCGCCCTCCTGAGATATGTGTCAACCTTGTTTTTAAACATATTCACGCTGCTAGCAGTTACACAATCTGTAGACAATTTGTTCCATTCATTTATTGTCCTCTGTGAGCACGAGTGCTTCCTGATATCCAATCTACATTGATCCTTTACAAATTTTACTTCATGTCCTCTAGTTCTGCTATCCTTCTTGAGTGAGAAAAACATATTTCTATCAATATTTTCATACCCATTCAATATCTTAAAAAACTTCAATCTGATCTCCTCTTAACTTCCTTGTCTCTAGAGTTGTTAAACCACATTCTTTCAGGCGTTCTTCATAACTAAGGTCACTAAGTTCTGGAATCATTTTAGTTGCTCTCCTTTGTATGCGTTCAAGCGTATCTATATCCTTCTTACGATATGGTCTCCATGCTTGTATACAGTATTCTAAATGAGGTCTAACTATTGCTTTATAAAGAGGTATAATTAACTTTTTTCCCTTGTATGTTATGTTTCTTCTAATCAATCCAATAATTTGATTACCCTTTGAAGCTGCAATATCACACTGCTCTGAAACTTTCATGTCAGCGCTTATTGTAACTCCTAAGTCCTTTTCTTTTACAATAGTACCCAGAACAGTATCTCCCATTTTATAGTTTACATTCAAGTTCCTATGTCCTGTATGTAGGCATTTACATTTCCCAAAATTGAACAACATCTGCCATTTCTCAGACCATTTCACTAATCTGTCTAGATCGTTTTGTAAATGTTGTTTATCACCATCAGTATTAACCTTTCTAAACAGTTTTGTGTCATCCGCAAATTTCAGTACGTTACTTGTTATACTGTCGTCCAAGTCATTGATATAAATTAAGAATAATATAGGTCCTAATACTGATCCTTGAGGTACCCCACTCAAAACCGATTTCCAATTTGAAACTTCTCCATCTACTACAACTCGTTGTCTTCTGTCAGTCAGCCATTGTTCTATCCAGTCAGTTATGCTATCCCCGATACCATGGGCTTTTAATTTAAGTAGTAATCTTTGATGTGGCACTTTGTCAAAAGCTTTCTGAAAATCTAAGTAGATAATATCTACTGGCGATCCCACGTCTATCCACTTAGTGATTTCTTCCAAAAAACATAACATATTTGTTAAGCATGACCTCGCTTTAAGGAATCCATGTTGAGATGAATTTAATAATTTATGCTTAACGAGGAAGTCCACCATATGGTCTTTAATTAACCTTTCTAATAATTTACAAATTACTGACGTTAAACTCACTGGTCTGTAATTCTCTGACTTATTTCTCGAACCCTTTCTAAATAATGGTATGATGTTTGCTTCTTTCCATTCAAACGGAACAACTACCTCTTTTAATGACAAGTTGAATACTCTTGCAAGTGATATACTGATTTTTTCTACTGTTTCCATTAGTAATTTTGGAGGAATCCCATCCACTCCCGGTGATTTGTTATCCTTCATTGCTTTTAGTTTCTTAGCTACCAATTCTGGAGTTACAACTAACGGACCTAAATAGTCAGATTTAGCCCCCTGACATTTAGCATCAGCATCTGGTAATGAAATAATATCTTCTTTGGTAAACACTGAACTGAAGTAACCATTTAGGTCTTCCGCCATTAAAAACCCCTGTGATATTATATTTCCAGCACTGTCTTCTAACATGCAAGACAAATTTAGCAATGTGGGCGGCTCTATTGCACTTAGCTACAACGCAGCTCCATGCTGTTCCAAAACAATCATATTCACTCCTGAAGGTTTTGTAGAACATAAGTCTCTGGTCCAGTTTGTTTCACCTTCATATGCTTATACCCGGGTAGATTCGGGAACGCTGCAGCAAGCACGCTATTGAAGATTTGACGCAGCTTGTCTGAGAGCGGGGGGAACCCAGCCAGCGATGCAAGCAAGTCGTTGTACTCCCACTGTTTATGCAATAGTCTATGCGCGTACCTGTGTGGGTCCCCACTTGCTAGCTTCGTTTGGTAATCACGTTCCGTATCCGCATCCATCTCCGCAAGAGTCGGTAGTTCCACGCTGCCGTCCCATGCAGCCAGAGTAAAGCGTACCTGGCAATCGAAATGCGGGAACGGCAGAATGGCTTTGCACAGCCCAATGAACGCGAGCGACGTGTACTCGGTGTGTAGGAGATGTTTGTAGAGTGGCATCACGCGTCTATCGTCCACCTTGACGTGACACGATGGTGCTAGGAACGGGAAGGTGTACTCGTAGCCTGTACAAAAGATTAAGGCATCTATAGGAACTTCTTCTCCCGTGGTGAGCACAGCACTGCGATGTTTCAGACTGGCCACCACGGCAGTCTGGCGGGTGTTTGTCGGTAGAGGGCTCTTCAGTTCCTTTCTGTCACTCAAGTAGACCTGAAAGTAGCAGGCTACTAGAGACTTTGAATTTGTTCACATTACATCTACTTAATTTACACAGAAAAAAAGTATAAAATTATCTACATTTCTACGGTAAAGATGTATCATTTGTCAGTGTGTGTGTGTGTGTGTGTGTGTGTGTGTGTGTGTGTGTGTGTGTGTGTGTGTGTGTGTGTGTGTGTGTATGTGTGTGTGCGTGCGCGGCACAAAAAAAATTATATATTATTTTTTAATAAATAAATATCTACGTAAAACATATTGTTCAGGAAAATAGCAATAACTCAAACTAGTGACGTTTCAAATGCGAGATTTCGACAGGCAACAACCGTATTCAATTCCATAGTGTGAGGCTATGCTGGCTTCGACTACATTTGGGTAGACTCGTTGCAGTTTCCATGGCTTACGTTTGACGTAGTGACATATTTGTATATGCACATAACACGAATGTGAGAGAAGCAACTAACCAACTATTAACCATAATTCTGCTGTCTACTTGATGAAACCTTTCAAGTGATAGTACTCCTTGTCTTGTCGAGATCATGGTGTTGGGACAAATACTTTGTGTCTGCAATACTGCGTAAAGCTGACACTTTGTTTTAGGTATGATTAAAATAAGGAATAACACTAATTGTATTGAAACTATCGTTGGTATGTTTCTAGATTTGTAGAAATAAAGTTTTACCAGAATAAACCTACTCGGGGCATGTTACCTGCTTGGCGAAGGGCGCTATCTCTAGAGCTATGTCTATTCCAGATGGTCCAGCGCCAAGACAAAGGACATTCATGTCTTGGAACTTTTCAGGGTGTCTATAATTGTGACTGTGCATCAGCAGACACTTCAACTCCTCGTGACCGGGCAGCGAGGGTATCATTGGCACTGAATAATGTCTGCAAAGAAACCAGTACAACATTAGTAACATGCTTGTCTTTCTTCTCTCATAGCTTTAGTTTCTGAAAAAAACAACACGTTTGTTTAAGACTTTGCAGTAAGGGTATCATTGGCACTGAATAGTTTCTGCAAAGAAACCAGCACAACATTAGTAACGTGTTTGTCTTTCTTCTCTAGTAGTTTTAGTTTCTGACAAAATAGCAAGTTTGTTTAAGACTATGCGTTGGTTATTTATATACCGGCAAAGCTTAAAGCTGCTTAATCAAAAGTTCAGCATATTGCAAATCTGGTTCTTTTATGTCCAAATGTGTAATGTGTGAGGTCACGTGTTGGAAAGTGGAAAAGTGGCCCAATACAAACAGATGGAGGAACCCGTGTGACCGTGCGTGATCCATTCATGTCAATGCTCCAAGCGGCACTTGTACTGAAAGAAGGTACGTATTACTAAACTGTTTAATTTGGCAACAATGAACGCAGTCTTATTATGGCTACGTTTTATTCATTCAACGACGATTACGTAGGTAGGTATAGTGACAGTCACGCGTATGTAGGGCGCCGCCATCGGTAACTAACTATTTATCATTGCCATTGTCTACAATCAACCGCTTTGATAAACGCTGTTCGCTATACATGTAAATAAAAATGTAAATAAAACAACACCAGTTATTGCCATATTACATATTCCTACTAGAGGTGAAGTCATGTGAAGAAATGGTGAATGAAAAAAAGTTGGTTTGCCTGTAGCAGCAGCTACGCCTACCACCGTACAGAGCTACGCGTACCACCGTACTGAGCTACGCCTACCGCCGTACTGAACTACGCCTACCGCCGTACTGAGCTACGCCTACCGCTGTACTGAGCGCCGTATTTATTACCAGTAAACATGGCTTAGACTTTTTTTGTTTATTATTAGCGTTGAATGTTGCTGATTTTAGGCATATTTAATTGATGCCTAATATATTTTTTGATGACCGAGATTCCTTTGAATTGACACAGTATGTGCATTCACCAGAACATGTGGCTCTTGTGTGTTGTATTCACAGTTTAGGAAGTGCATTTTGTTTTAGTGCACAAAGCCAAACGGATGTTTATATGGTAATGTTTCACAGCAAGTTGGGAAAGATGACATTTTACGTTTTGATCTTAACAGATGCCACCCCACACTCCACGTATGACAGGGGACAGTGAACGACAAGTTAGGGATCAAGGTGGTCAGATGAGCCAGGCGGACACAGCTAGAATATGCAACTTGCAGGAGGCCTGGATGCTATTCATCCAGGTGATTTCACATGCAATATTTACACACAATGTATTACAAATATTTATTGTGAACACTTCAATTTGGTTTCACGCACAAACACGACAATGTACTAATAACATCTCCGAGAATAGAAAACCACGTTGATCTATTTGATGGAGGTAGCTTCAACAAACAACACATGTCGTGGTACAGGAAAATTGGTTCAAAAAATGTTCCCAGAAAAATTCACTCAGAGATGGGTTCAACACTAAGATAATTGCACTGTCAACACTCAACATTTGAATTATTTTTACTGTTGCCTCCACAGCCGTAATTCATCTCCACATAAAGACAGTTAATTCATCTATTATTGTATACTAAAAAAAAAACTGTCAGTGCATTTGTTTGAGCGACCTGTACAATATTAGTAGAAAAACGTATTCAGTGTTATTTGGTGCTATGGTAGAAAATTACTATTTTTCTGTGCTCAACATTGCCCTTGTGCGTACATTCTGTAAATGCAGATGAAATCATGAGAATATGCATGTTATACTTTTCAAAAGTAATTCGTCTGTGAGAATGTAAACTTCAAAATAATTTTATTAAATACCTCTATCCACTGTGTTATACAGGAAATAGTACAACTCAGTGAGATCTCATCAGACGACTCTACAGGAAACAGTATAACTCAGTGAGGTCTCATCAGATGACGAGTACATTTTACAAGAAAATCCCGGGTATTGTGTTTGACAAGAGGGAATCGTTGGAGAGCCAAATGCAGGGCCCTCCCCATCAGCCATACAAAGACAGCCCCAGACCATACCAACTGTGGACAGTGTAGGCAGATGCCAACATACACAAATACTATACAATTACAATACATTATACATAATACACTATATCACAACGATTATTCGTTATGGTTATACATACACTGGTTAATTTCAGGAAACAAGACTTAAAGTTTTCTGTTTAAAGGGCTATAACATCAACGACAACATATACAATGGGCATTACAACAGTCGTTGAAACTTGAATCAACACCTTAAAATGTCAAACATGAGTTGAGGTGGATATGAACACATGTCACCGGTAAGCTCTGTATAAATTTTCAGAATTGCAATCAATCTGCAGTATTGACTAAGCTTGATTGCTTTCGGAAAACAGGTTTGTCCTTATAGAAATTTTAAACATGACATGCTGCCTAAAGACAATTTGTTCTGTGGTGTCATGATAGGCTGGGCGTAAACATTAGCAGGGTTATCCCCAGCTGCATTGTCTTGCAGATTCAGGACTGGTTCCCCAGTACCACTAAGCGTAAACCCCACGCTTACGAAGCCATGGTTGAGAGGCCCACCTACGACCCTTGTGTCCGTTTGGGCAGGTCTGAAAACATACTTCTGTATGAATAATGGTGGTATGTAAAATAAACAAGTGAAATGTGTGCCCTAGTTTTTTTTGTATAGAACACAAGGTAACAGTCTTTTGCTGATCATATGGATATTAATTAACTTTTATCTTTTGTAAGGCAGTAGCGGATACGATTATAATTCACATCATATGTGTTTGCTATGTTGAATTACTTCAGGTAGGATTAAACATATACAGGCTTCACTGATAAAACAGTTTAAATGGCTGCTAAGCACATTACTTGCATTGCACATTCCAAAGAATGCCCACCTATGACATGAAATGTAACAGTCGAAAAAATTAACTGGGACAATTAATTCAAATAATTGATACTACTTACCCAAAGAAGTAAAGCAGTACTTCCAACTCACTAAGAATAACATTATTTGGAACATTTTCAGTGAAAGAAAACGGATCCCAGCAAAACCACATGTGGGCATACTTCAAAAATCTTAAAACTGGTGACATTTTAAAGGTATGTATTTCAAGGATCCGTAGTTTACATGTACCAAATTTCATCTTCCATATTATGAACAAAGTAAGTTTGGTCAAATATAGGATAACAATATAATGCACTTTGCGTACCTCAAATTATGTAGTGTGATGGAATGAACGTTTTGGGATAGACAAATTTAGGTAACAATGATATATAAAGCCATAATAATGAGGGCCCTCTACTGCTCTAAGTGAAACTAAAGGCCAGCCAGTAATAAGTAAAGGATATTCATTACCTTTTTGTTTTCATGCGCCTCCGATGATTTAGGTGTGATAGATTATTATAGCCTATAGGACATATGGGTAATCTTGCATAATATGTGTGGCCCTTATTATTACAGCTTCATATTTAATTCTTACCTTGTTTTATCCATCACAAAATCTTCACTCTATCATACTGTATCTGTTTGGGTATACAAAGGGCAAATATGATTATCAAATGTTGCATTTTAGGTCACTTTCCTAATAACACTGCATAATGCACCAGCGTGTCCTGTTTTCGCCCAGCAGCAGCGGTAACTGTACTAATAAGCCTATTATAAGGGCCACATATACCCAAGATTACAGGACAGATGCACACATAACATAATTTCAATAACAGTTTTAGGACTAAATATATGTGAGTGAGACATACTTATGTTAGGCAGTTATTGAATACTTAGAATTTACGAACCTGTCAAGCAGAACCTTTGCGAACGCCACATCATTCTTGGCTGCAGTAGTAGTCATAGTCATAGACATATCATATGCAAGACTTTCCCAAATACACCTTTGTGTTCGACAACTGTTTCTGTCTAGCTAGTTTCGCCCTATTTTAGCTGACTGGGTGTCGTATGTCAAGGGGCGTCCTCGGCGTGGATGATCCATGACATATAATAATAGCGTAATATCAGATTTTAGGCAAGAACAATGACAAAGGCTCCAATTGTTCATGTACACTACGGAGCCAAGGCCGATGGTTTTGATCATCTCGGCGATAATGTGACTATGAGACGAGAATGCGCCCGGAGTCAGCCAAGTCAAATGACTGAATTACGAACTGGCCAGTTCAAAACTAAACTTCTAGTTTGTCCAATAATTTCACAAAAAATAATTTTTTTTATGTGCACTAACGATCTAGCATGTCGTCGTGGTTACTACGTAGGTTTGGTCTTTCGCAAAATTAGTCTGAGATTAGACGAGCAAAAAAAATTAACTGAGGATGCACCTTTAATATATACCTGATTTCATAGAACTGAACATGTCAACCATCAGTCCACTGGAGAATTGACCGGAATCTCCTGCCTTTAGAAAACATTCTGAGTAAACACAGGTGAATAGCCCATAACCCATGACTTTTATTTCGCAATAAGAAGCCATTGAATTAAGAACAAACCAAAAGTACAGAATTCAGGTGAAGTTTGGTCTGAAAACTGCAGTGACACTCAGTGCCATTAAGTGTGACATTCTTACTGTCAGGTTAAAAGAGAAATCATAAGTGTCGAGTGGCAATTGCTCATGGAAAGTGGAAAAGTGCCATGAAAAGATGGAAACACCCTCCGCCAATCAACTATGGTTGGTTTTAGTGGTTTTTGTATTTTCTTAATGTCTTCTTTTTTACATGTCGCCATGTTGATGTGCCATTCTCATTCGAAGTGAATGCACGCACATGAAAGAGTAACATCACTTGAGACCAAAGAAATTAAGTGTACCTAAAATGGCCTCTTGTGCAACAAATAGATAAATTGTACTGTACATTTATTTGTTTTTGAAAAAAATGTGGGGTATTTCATCCAAAAAGAAGGAAAGCGGGACGACTGCAAAAACAGGTATTTCCCACATGAACATGGTAATGTTGACACCTAAGAAAAATGGTTTTGCATCATTGGTTAGGAAAACATGGTCTACAGGGGCCATGGGACATCACGTTCGAGGAAGACTATATAGTCATCTATGAATGACACACAATGCAAGCCTTGTGTAAGCAGAACATCCCCAAAAAGTCGACAAGTGATTACTACTAGTGTAACTGACTTACCCATTGCAGACCATCACATAGTCAAACTGATGGTCCTCGGGACCATTTGCTGGGTCTGTCACATGCCTGCTGCTTAGGTGCCAAGTGGTCCTCCCAGACCCGGTCATCTTTGGTTCTACTAGCTCCACCTGGGTGTTGAACTGGGCAAAGCTACCAACTAGTTCAGTGACCATACCAACTAGTTTAGTGACCGTACCAACTAGTTTAGTGACCGTACCAACTAGATCAGTGACCATACCAACTAGTTTAGTGACCATACCAACTAGTTCAATGACCATACCAACTAGTTTAATGACCATACCAACTAGTTTAGTGACCGTACTAACTAGTTCAGTGACCATACCAACTAGTTCAATTACCATACCAACTAGTTTAGTGACCGTACCAACTAGTTCAGTGATCATACCAACTAGTTCAGTGATCATACGCACTAGTTAAGTGACCAACTAGTTAAGTGATCATAGCCACTAGTTCAGTGACCATACCAACTAGTTCAGTGACCATACCAACTAATTCAGTGACCAACTAGTTCAGTGATCATAGCCACTAGTTCAGTGACCATACAAACTAGTTCAGTGACCACACCAACTAGTCCTCAGTGACCATACTAACTAGTTCAGTCATCATACCAACTAGTTTAATGATCATTGACAGGCTTCTTCACTGTAAGAATCAGTTCAAATGATAACATTTATGTTTCTGCAACACTCATGCTATTTTAAAAGACAAAAACACTATAATTTTTTGTAATTACATGCATTATGTTTATCGGAACATGTTAGCATTATAACCTATTGAAGGCGTGTGCCTTTATGACATTCAGTGGTTCATATTGCTGGGGTCAAAATAACAAAATGCTAGAAAGTAGTTAGTCAGTTTATATGGCTGGAAAATCTGGTAGCCTGCATATATTTCTGGTAGCCCAATGTAAACACATTCAAATATAAGGCCTAGAAAATTGCACACATTTATTTTTAATACAGTGACCTACTACTTAACACGACATCTACCCCTTGAGCTCACAGTACAGTGTACTGTTTCATATTACAGTGTACTGTTACAAAGCAGGTTTGATATAAGAAAGTACTTATTTTCACAGAGCACGATAAATGAATGGAACAAATTGTCAAATATGTTTAAGAATCAAATTGACTGATATCTAATAAAGGCGAGCCATACAAAGATGAACAAATGGTTGGACTCTCAATAAGCCAATGGCTTCCTTGTCCAATTGCCATCTGGACTTTGCAGCTTTTTGATGGCAATAAATAGTTCAGTGTACTGTTACATATCATTACCTACTTTGATATGGTCCCTCAGTTGAACGTGGTCAGCATAGTCCTCCAGATACTTATGCACCACTGTGTGTTTCACAAAGGATGGCATGTCCTTGCTGAACGGGAAATCAGGAAAGGCCATTGCTTCCACAGGAAAGTTTGTACTGCAATCAAAGGCAGATTTCTTCTGAGATAAACATTCTAAATACATTAAACACACAATTACTGTAATTAAACAGCAAGTAAAGATTATAATCATGATTATTTCAATGTCTTATTTAATGTGCGAAATGCAGTACTTGTCTTAATGATGCTCATATTCTATATACGCTACCACTTTATCAGAAATAAAAATATTTACACATACTGATACAGAGGTAACATTTTAAGACAAACAACGCAAATGGGTATCGAAGAATAAAAATCGTGCAGAAAATACAAATTAACAAGGCAGTTGGGTAAAATTAATTTCTAGTTTTGCTAGCCTTTTCTGTCTCTGCCAGAAAGTCTCCACTTTTTTTAGTGTCATGTACGAAGATTATTTTTAGTTGACGTCTATCAATCAAGTCCACATTGACCATGATTGAAGTTCACATTAACCAACAATTAAGTCCACATTGACCACTAGTCCTGGTGTCTGTTGCTCAGCTGACAGGTGTTTCACTTACGTCATATTCTTGTACATACTGGAGTGTATGGGCAGTCCATTGCCGTCCACCCCAGTGTCCTCGGTGTACACCCACGTTCCGCCCACATTAGAGGTCTGCTCGAAGGCCACAGCAGTGAAGAGAGAGGGACGTGCTGTGAGGTGTCTGAGGGCGTTCAGTCCTGCCGCCCCTGCTCCAATCACAGCCACATTCAGAGGCATGCTTCTGGAAATCAACTGTCCTTTCTCATCAGTGAACACATGAACAGTCATATGACGTAGGTGTCGACATGACCAAGTCCAACGTCCCGCTTCGCGAAATGTTCGCAAATAATTGATTTCACACTACGCGTCGCCACCAGGCTCGCTGGGATTGGTGTAGTTTAGTTCCCGACCACTAGGCGGGGCTACTACTATGGCAAATGCTTCTGCGAACGACGTGAATACTGAATTCATGCACAATGTGGGCGACTGAGTGTTTGAGTGCTCATAGTTCGTACGGACCTACAACTATATATAATAGTTTCAACTATATAATACTCAATAGTTTTGATCAGGGTTCTCGCCAGCGTTGTTGTTCATATTAACGGTGCGTTAGGCATGACGCTGTTACCTGGACAATTACGCTGTATGTTTAGTTGAGTGCGTAGTACGTACATTGCCCTTTAACACAAATCCGACTAGTCCTGCAATACTTTCCGTTCCGATATTTTCTAATGAGGGGTGTGGCAGGAAGTGGAAGGTTGGTCTTAAAAATTGGAGGAAGTTGGGAGATGAGAGGTGGATTCTCAAAAATAGTGGGAAGTGGGAGATTGGCACCGCAAACAGGTGGGAGATTAGAGGTAGATACCCCTGCCACGCCTCCATCTCTAATACCATGTTAAAGGTAAATATATATATATATATATATATATATATATATATATATATATATATATATATATATATATATATATATGCATGTATATATGTATATATATATATATATATATATATATATATATATATATATATATATATATATATATATATATATATATATATATATATAGAGTCCGTGGCAAATATTATGGTAAAGGAACACGAAGGGGAGACCGGGACTAGTCCGCCCCCGGGGCAACTCCGCCAACCGGCTTTTATTCCGCGCCGTTGCAGAATTTAGTCATTTCGGTCACATGATTAAGTCACATGATCATCAAATTACAGGCAGCGCAGTGTTCGAAATGACCACTGACTCTTGAGGGTCCCCCAAAAAAATCTTCTTAAAAATCTTCTTTTCATGCAGTGTAATGTCTATTATCCCCCATTTTTGTGGAAAATGACCTGTAGTTATTTTACCAACTTAGATTGAATGCACTTGTTGTAGGTCGCTCTGAATAAGAGCGTTTGCTAATTTACTAAATTGTAAATTGTGGTCTAAATAATGACAGTAGAATGACATATGACTACGACTGACTGAGACCCCCCCCGCCAACAAGCCCAGATCTGCCCCTGCAGGAGTACGGCAGGGATGTGTTATGCCAGCATTTTTTTCAATTATTAGGGGAAGGCAGTGATAGTTGAACCATTTTAATTCTTCTTTTGATATCTTGGGCACAATCATATACATAACATAAATTTGTTTTTACTCACATAAACTACGATTATTAATATATCATTTTATACCAAGATATTATATCTAGTATGCATAAATACGTAGCTGATTCAACTAGGGTAGGTAAGCTGGCTCAACTAACACTTGGGGTGGGGTAAGTTGAGCCACAGTGTAGCGTGAGTTGGATAAATGCTTTATTTGTATAATATACGTAGGCCTTGTACTAAAATATTATAACAACTCAGCCAACACGTCTACCCAATGGGTACAACACGTCACTGCCGAGTCTACACGTTTAATTAATATAGACTTATAGGCCAATCTCAGCCAGTGTAACTAACCGCTAATGTGTAGCCTTGTAGCTATCCGATGTCCCAATTTACTGAAGTTTACATCATCACTAGAAGACTTCGATTTTGTAGACGATCTGGCATTGTTAGCCAGTAACCACCAGCAGCAAAATACACTGGACTTAACGTCGATGTAAATAACACGAAAGTAATACGTACAAACCACAGAAACAACGATCTAGTTCAGACAGCTAGAGACACGAAATGGCGGAAGTCACTGAGTGGCCTGATGCACCAATTAGGGTAAGAAGAGGATATAAATAAGTAAGCGACGTACGTGCAGGATGCCTCTGATGAATTTGCTGTCATCAGCCCAGACCAGCCCACCTCACATGAGAATATTGTGTGTACATTGCATTCTTCCTGCACATGCAATGTGACAGAATCGTCTGCAGTGTGTACGTGTAATTGAAAAGTAATTGAAAATAGCAATTTCACACATCAATTCCAATTAGGCCACTACCTTTGAAAACAAATCACCATTTCCAATTCTGGAATTGGAATTGGCATTCCAATTACAATATAATTAATCTCAAGTCTGTTTGGAAATCGACCCAGGCAAGGAGAAAACCGCTCAGAAAGTGTAGTATATCAAGTAGAGACTTCAAACAGCAGTTATTTTGTAATAAATGGTCCAATAAGAAATCATTATTAATAACAACATGGCCAACCCTAAACTCTTATTTCAGTTAAATAACAATAAATTTATTTTTATATAGCGCAATGTCCTTTAAAAAGTTCAATGCGCTTTGCCTGTATATATGTATGTATGTATGTATGTATGTATGTATGTATGTATGTATGTATGTATGTATGTATGTATGTATGTATGTATGTATGTATGTATGTATGTATGTATGTATGTATATATGTGTGTATGTATGTACTATGTATGTATGTAGGTAGGTAGGTAGGTAGTGTGTTAAGGACTATTAACATTTATTTAAAGTAAATTAATTTAAAAGTTACTTGATTAAATATATATAAATAACTGAAATTGGGCGTAAAAACTCAAAATAGCTCAATACAATCATAGATAGGTACTGGTAATTTCATTTCAAAATGTCAGTTGTTCAAACAATATTCTTGACGGAACAGGAATGTTTTCAGGGCTTTCCCGAAGGACTCCGCCGATAACTAGATGGATCGTTGTAAAACCTCAAGATATATCATTGACACGCCTAACCTAGAATAACAAAGGGCTTGTCCCCGCTCTCCACTTGAGTGATGTTTATTACACCATTGATAATAATAGTTAGGGTCAGCCTGATCGTTGTCACGCACTGCGCTACTTGATCACGCGTTTCCCCTTGATTCAAGTGTCTACAGCCGCCCAGACACGTCTATTACTATCGATAGAGATGCAGGAGACAGTACGTGTGTGCCCTATCACGTCATCTACTCGACAACTGGTCGGAATGAGAAGAAAAGTCCAATGTGCGACCTGTCCGGAACAGTGCGACATCACGACACCGTCAATACTGTTCCAATGTGGCAACGTGCCAAAACAGCATTATGATAATATCATATTATTATCATAGGACAAGCAGATACAGTGTTTGAATTTAAGAGCTTACTAAAAACTTTACTATTAGATGTGCAAATATTTTATTTATGTATTATTAACTATAATAACTATTTTAACTATAATATTATATATGTATTATTGTTATCATTCCGTGTATATTTTGTACGCGCCTATGAACGGACTGATACCAGACATATGGCGCTTTATTTATTTTAGTAATAATAATTAAATATTAATAATTTGCTTAGTACAAAGACAGTCAGGCATATCAACAATAGGCATATAAATGTTGCATCTCCAAACTCCTAATCTATTCGAACCCTGCGCGTCATATACCATTTGAACCGTTTCGTGTACCAGGTGTGTATGTACCAGGTGTGTATGTACCAGGTGTGTATGTACCAGGTTTGTATTACCAGGTGTGTATGTACCAGGTGTTTAGGTACCAGGTGTGTATGTATCTTCTTCCATTGAAATGTGTATCCTTCTGAGGTATCCCTCTTCAGATCTAAGAAACTGATGCATGGTTGATTAGGTACTTTATTGTGATAGATTACGGGTATATTATTTAATATTAAATATGTCCTTACTTACTTATATCCTCTTCTTACCCTAACTGGTGCATAAGTCTACACAGTAACTTCAGCCATGTTGTGCGATCTCTAGTTGCATTCTCTGCGTCTTCCAAGACTTCCATCCAAGTTGTTTTCTCTCTCCTTCCACAGTCCTTCTCCCTGTTGACCTTGGTCTTCCTCTCTTCCTTTCGCCTTCAGGGGCCAGGTTAGTGCTATGTTTGTGTTGTTGTTTCCTGTTGTTTATTTTTCTTTCTAAGTGTGCGGCCGACCCATCTCCATCGTCTCATCTTGATGTCTACTGACATTGGTGACACACAAGCGCTGTTGTACAGGCCTTCATTTGACACTTTCATTGGTCAGTGCATCTGATTTTTTTTGGTAGACATGTTCTTTGAAAAACGAACAATTTCTTCTCGTTTGTTCGTGTCATTCTCCACATTTCAACTCCACACAATAGCACTATCCTGCACGTACATTATCCTGCACGTATACTATCCTGCATGTTCACTATCTTGTACGTACACTATCCTGCACGTACACTATCCTGTACGTACACTATACTGTATGTACACTATCCTGCACGTACACTATCCTGCACGTACACGTGCACGATACAGCTTGTGCGCCAACATGGAAGGGCTTGATCAAGTTGACGTGAACCTCGAGACATTCCCAGAGACCCTCGAGATAGACAAAGATCTTGGTGAGGTCGACGAATGCAAGATGTGATGTTCTTCTCGACCCCAGTGTGCAGTAATGCTGCATTTTGAAATCGATAAAATTATCCATTCACCTACTATTTGCATTGTTTTTATTCGTGCTATCTATCGGAATCGTTGTAATATGATGCATAGGAGTCGTAAGTTGTTGAATATGACCAGGTGGCGAAACACGAACATACTGGGGCGATGGCAGAACATAGAGCCTTCCCCCTCACACAGTAAGGAGGGCCAAATGCAAGACATAAACCCCTCTGTGCGACGCATATAAGTTATGTAGGTTAAGAGTTGTAGACTTGTCGCCTGATCGCTCTGGTTTACGAGGTGGCCAGTGTCAATAATACTTAGCACCTGCACTGTCAGCTTAATTACTATCGTTATTTACCTAAGCGTTGTACCATCCCCAAACTGATACTCTGATTTTTGACATTATACCCGATACTACATTGCTTTACTCAGTAGACAACACATAAACATATATCTAACCTGCACGATCATCACTCAGTGGCATATTTAGAATATTGTAAAGAGGGATTCCCGGAGAGGAGTAAGGTTAGTCACACAGGAGTTGACAACGCTACCATGCACAAGAAGTTACATACGAAACAAATATAAAAATATGTAAGCCAAAGGAGGCCTAGCCAAACCCCCCCCCCTAAATACGCCAGTGTCATCACCGGTGTATACAATTCAGGTAGGCCACTTGCGATACCTCTTGATGGTGTCCATGGTGAGAACGTTGCTACAAGTAGTCGAATATGTCAAACGACATACACGAGTGCTCACACATATCTCTCGTTGCGATGCAGATAGAGACGCACCACCTCCTGTTGTTGTTGTAGCCAATACCGTCGTCACCACAGTTTCGGGTACACATGGAGCGCCTCTCATCGCACTCCACGAGACAGTCATACAACGAGATCTCAGGAGCCGAGTTTGTCGTTCGTATCAGACAGTACCCGGCGACGACGACCGAGACGACGGACAACTGGAACACACCGAGTCGAGCTTCAACTAACAACACACGGAAGGCGTTTGTTTCTTGTAATCTGATGCAGTTTCTAGTTACGACTCTGCAACGCTAAGTCGTCATAACTGTCAACTCCCACGCATAAGCCGTGAGAATCACGGTGTTTCATTCAATGTCAAGGTCTCACGGCAAAGGTCTGATCTCTCACGCATATTTTCATATTCTTTAGCAATGAAAATAATACAACAAAATGTTAACTTTTTGCGAAAATATGACACATAGTTAATTTGTCAGTGTCGCAAAGGAATGCCTCTGTTAATTTTATCGGTAAGATCCACCTTTTACTGAATCACGTGTGAACCGCAGTCAGTGATTGGTCAACAGCTCAACATCGTAAGCACACGTTGAAGAAGAACTTTACTTTACTCTTTAAATAAAATGTGTTTTCACAGTTTTTCAAATAATAGTTAGACTACTACTGTTGAAATTAATTGAGTGCAGAAGTAATTCGTTTATTATTGGCAATTTATTCCGGTACAAGTGCTAGGCGATTTCGTGGCCGGCAGCCCCTTGACCCTCACTGGAAAAAAATATCACGCCTTAGAACCACATAGGGGTTGACAGCTAGGATTTTTTGTTATATGATTCTTATTATTTATGAAGACAATTGATTGTTAATAAATAACATATTTTCAATGGAATTATGGAAAAGTGATTTTATACGTGTTGCACACATTTCCAAATATTTACACAGCGTTAAAATTATTACGAACATGTTGTTCTACAATGTTCATAACGCAAACTTACCTTAATATTCATGTTGACAATTCGTATTCAGTGCCCATACGAATTCCTAAACAGAGATGCTATTTGAAGTGACATAAGTAGTAACATATAGCTGTAATATGTGAGCGTAGAACAAACGGTACATTTGGATTGACCTGAAGTTAAACCCTTTGTTTATTCGAGATTCGAGATTATCTTACAATAATAAAAAATAGGAATTCCTAAAAAAATACTTGTTCTAATATAATTATTAATTACTAGAAATCAAGAGTGGCGGATATCAGAAATCACCATTTATATGCCCACCTGCATATCTATAAAAAAATGTGTACGTTGTTGACCCAGCCCGTGCTCACACGAATTTCTCCATCTGCTTGAATCGCTGTTAATAACTTAGGACCACCTTAGTAAGCGTAGCCCTACCTTCTACGCCCGCGCCGGTCGCATGCCGAAAGTGGGGTGCCCACAATAACCGCCAGTGAGTCACTGGAGAGAACCAGCGTAAAGTGCGCTGTCACGCGCCAGTTTATTGGGCTTGCTTTCGCCGACGACATCACTTGTTGGTTTAACATGTATTGGTCTACGATGGGTGAAATCATTGTAGTAAACAGACTTGATGGTCTTACATACACACGCTAGTTAAACTACGCACGTATAAAAGGGCGGGTGTAGGATTTAGTCGGGCATCCAAAGAACAATTTTCGACCTAACCCCTTTTCGTCGGATATAGTGATGGGTGAGTATGGAGTTCTCACCCTTGAGGATATCTGAAAAAAAAAGATAAAATCTAGGATTGGTCGCCTCGGAAACTTATTCTCATAACTTCGCAAACAGATAAGATTCAATAAAACGAAAATAAAGAGCGTGTTGCTAACGTGAAGCGCGTATGTTTTGTCTATGCAATATATGCATGTGAATCGCAGGTTAAAACAGCTTTCCAGAACATAAAAAGCATTTCAACCAACAAAACTCTATTACTCGAAGTAACCAAACATGTTCTGCATTTGGTGTTATTATATAGAGAGCGTCAATATGGATGTGGATGGTGGTCAATGACTAAACTAAACAGTAGTTAGAAAAGAACATAGAAACAACAGAAATGTGGCTTTGTAACGAATGTTTAGTATCGTATTAGTATCGTATTAGTATCGTCGACAGAGAAGAAAAGTACAGCTAACAATAAAATAATCAGGAAAGGACAAGCAGAACGTATAAGCAACGTGATGAAAAAAGAAGACTAGAACATCTAACGACAACGGAGACAAATGGGGGGGGGAGAAGCAGAGACCGGCAAAGAATAAAAATCCTCGATGGTCGAGCAGCCTGGTTAGGAAATGCACAGTGCCGGGTTAACAATGTGGGGGATTGATACAGACTTGTTAACAGACACCTGTGATCGGAAGTGCACAGTGCCGGGTTAATAATGTGGGGGACTGGTACAGACTTGTTAACAGACACCTGTGATCGGAAATGCACAGTGCCGGGTTAACAATGTGGGGGACTGGTACAGACTTGTTAACAGACACCTGTGATCGGAAATGCACAGTGCCGGGTTAACAATGTGGGGGACTGATACAGACTTATTAACAGACACCTGTGATCGGAAATGCACAGTGCCGGGTTAACAATGTGGGGGACTGATACAGACTTGTTAACAGACACCTGTGATCGGAAATGCACAGTGCCGGGTTAACAATGTGGGGGACTGGTACAGACTTATTAACAGACACCTGTGATCGGAAATGCACAGTGCCGGGTTAACAATGTGGGGGACTGGTACAGACTTATTAACAGACACCTGTGATCGGAAATGCACAGTGCCGGGTTAACAATGTGGGGGACTGATACAAACTTATTAACAGACACCTGTGATCGGAAATGCACAGTGCCGGGTTAACAATGTGGGGGACATATAAAAACTTATTAACATACACCTGTGATCGAAAATGCACAGTGCCGGGTTAACAATGTTGGGGACTGGTACAAACTTGTTTGAGGAGAACCTTGCCAAATGCGTGAAAGATGAAGATCAAGATGCGTGGTATTGATTATGGAAGTAACCTCTTACCTTAACGTTTACTGAATATTTTTCCACATAAACATTCACATATTTTTGTCGGCGACGACATACAAACATACATACATACATACATACATACATACATACATACATACATACATACATACAAACATGCAAACATGCAAACATGCATACATGCAAACATACAAACATACAAACATACATACATACATACATACATACATACATACATACATACATACATACATACATACATACATACATACATACATACATACATACATACAAACATACAAATATACAAACATACAGAAACTAAAATACAGCGAGCAATGACAAACAAGATGAATGAAATGATGGAACATAGAGGCGCTAATACGCTAGTTGGCGTTACAATTATACTCCTGTCTCAAACGTCACTTTCGTATTTATTCTTCACCTTATTCGCCCTATGCCACTCTGAAGCGGTGTCACATTCACAAATATTACACAGAAGTTGAACAGAGATCGGAGCCCGATTCAAGGGAAGCGAAAAGTGACTCATACGAGTCAGATTCCTCGGACTCAGACAAAGCGTTACAAGATTTGTACGCAGGAGACTCAGACGCTGCAGAACGTCCTTGTCTCCTTGAATATGTTATACAACTGTCACAAACCGGGAGGGAAGTAAAATGGAAAAAGAAACGGTAACGGAAAGGGAAAATCCAACGCTGTTAAAAAGATAGTTGGTGAAAAAGTGTGGATGTATTTTGCATGTTTTATGATAATAAATACGCAAGTCCTCCAACAAAAGATTTGATTTTGATATAACATAGCATGATTTTGCGTATCCAGCATACACTTTGTATTTAATGATTATTCATTATGCATTATTCTTCTTAAAAAAACAATCGGCGGATCTAGATTCAGAAAACGGGGGGTGGGGGTGGGGTGGGGTGCACAGTTTCACAGACATATATGCTAAATTTAGTAGCAGAGTATATAAACAAAATTAATCCCTATGCTTCTTGGTTCAGTATTTACAACATACAAGGTTCTGTCAGTCGTCGGGTGGGAGACTACAATGGCTTAGGGTAATAACCGTGAGAGATTCTGTGTTTTTGAAATGGTCTCATACACCTTTTTCGTAAAGTGCTCCCCTAATTGCCCAAGCCGCACAGAATGGCAAAGCGTCACTCGCTTTACTGTGATATCTCCTTTTGTTTGTCCACTGTCTATATGGACTTTGCTTTACAAAAGAAAACCAATAATTCCCGCTCAAATCCAGACAAACTATTGTCGATAATAATATATTCCATAACTATACATACGTGTATTTTTCAATTCAACATTCAACAATATAAAACAATGCACATTGACCTTGGTTGACTAATTTAATAACAGCGTATGGACAGCGCGAACAAAGAACAGTGCCACTGGGTTCGAAAGTGGAAGGGTGATATGTGTTGAAATGGGCTAAATATGGCCGCAGGTCACGGTTCCCAGCCATTCCACTAACTTCCATGTTTTCAGAGTTGATGTACGACACATTGCATAGCACATCTCGTTGTTGGAAACAAAATAAATGGTTGTCTACATTTCAGCTCCTCCGGAAAAGCTTGTTCTGCATACATCAATGTAACGGCAAGAAAATATGGTCAAATACACGTCATAAAGGAAATGATCATCCTACATACGCATCTAGTCAGTGGCAAAAAACGTCAGTGGCAAACTCCCTAATGCTGACTAGTAAGAACATCATTTATATGTATATAATCTATATTTTCGACGGGCTACTTCCGAAATTATAATTTGTGCTCGACTCGTTTTAGAAAATAGTTTTGAAAAATTAAAGCTATCTAATATCCACTACGACAGGCTTCCTCGTTTGTTGAAATGTGTTATTTAGTGTTGATGAAATTATCTGAATAAACCGGATAGTATGTAATACTTGCTTGAAGAAACCTTGATCACTGAGCAACGCAATTGTGTAACTAGTGACTAAACACTTGATTCGTGGTTCAGACGGTGAATATAGAAATGATATATTCCACCAGTGGACAAATTGGCTATCGTTGAGGAAATGGCTAAGAACAAATGTATAATCTTAATGTGGATAAATCAGTAGGACCAGATGTTCCCCCTAGGTTGCTAAATAAATAAAACGAGTTATCTAATCTTTCATGTATACCACTAGCTAGGCTATTTAATAATTCACTTGTTGTGAGTGAACTTCCAAAGGAATGGAAACAGGGAAGCATCTCGGCTGTATTTAAGAAGGGTAGTAAAGAAATGCAGGAAATGGTAGACCCGTAAGTCTAACAAATATATTATGCAAATGTATGGAGCACTGTGTCTAATACCATATTGTTAGTCATATGAGGAGAAATGAACTGATCAGTACGCAACAATTTGGGTTTATTAAAGGTCGTTCTACAGTACTCCAAAAGTTAAATGTTATGGACTCATGGACCTAGGCTTTAGATGAGAATATATAGATATATTGCATCTACACTTCACGTTTGATACCATCCCTCATGAAAGATTGGTAGGCAAACGTTAATCATATTAAGGTATATACTACTTCACACTAAGATGAGATGGATCCTAGGCTTCTTTTCTGGCCGTGTACAACAGGTCAATGTAAATGGTACAAACTCTGAGTGGACAAATGTTGCAAGTGGAATTCAGAAGGGTATTGTCTTAGGGACCGATCCTATTTGTTTCATATACAAATGATCTTCCTGTGTGTATAGTTTCGGATGTATATATGTTTGCGGACGATAGCAATGTGTTTAGATGACCAGCATATATTACAGAACGATTCCAATAACCTAACATCTCGGTATAGTCAATGGTTACTAAGAAGTTAAAAACAGTGTCCGTGCAGACAAAAGGACGTATATGGACGACTTTGCAAAACAAGCAGAGCATGCTGCAAACACCGTGCAGACAAAATGACGTATATGGACGACCTTGCAAAACAAGCAGAGCATGCTGCAAACACCGTGTAGACAAAATGACGTATATGGACGACTTTGCAAAACAAGCAGAGCATGCTGCAAACACCGTGCAGACAAAATGACGTATATGGACGACTTTGCAAAACAAGCAGAGCATGCTGCAAACACCGTGCAGACAAAATGACGTATATGGACGACCTTGCAAAACAAGCAGAGCATGCTGCAAACAGAGGCGAACAAAGAACGTTGTTTACACTGACCAAGAAAATAACTAATGAAAACTACAGAAAAAGTACACCGGGCAAGAACAAAGATGGAGAAGTAATAAAATCAGAAGCAGACCAGATAGAGAGATGGAGAGGACACCTCTTTGAGGTTCTGAACTCAGAGGCACCCGACGACCCTGTTAATATTCCGAACAATGAATTATTCGACACAGACATTGACACTAATCCGCCTACTATAGAAGAAATTGAAAAAAGTATAAAAGCGTTGGAAAACGGTAAATCACCAGGAGTTGATAACATACAGGCTGAAATGTTGAAAACACAGAGTAATATGGTAGCACGAAAACTCGAGGAAGTGTTCAAATTAATATGGAAAAATTGAGAAATACCTGAAGAATGGCAGAAAGGAGTCATCATTAAATTACCTAAAAGACGTGATCTGGAGAACTGTAATAACTGGAGAGGTGTTACGTTGTTATCAGTTCCCAGCAAGGTGCTTGGTAGGGTGATTATAGTCAGGATAAGAGATTCGCTCGATAACAAACTGAGGAAAGAACAAGCAGGGTTCAGAAGGGGAAAGGATGTATGCAGCAAATGTTCATATTAAGGAACATAATCGACCAGTGCCTCGAATGGAATATACCGTTCTTCATCAACTATGTGGCTTTTAGGAAAGCTTTTGATAGTATTCACAGAGAGAGTTTATGGAGAATTATGAAATACTATGGAATTCCATCCAACATTATCAATCTTGTGAAAATGCCTTACAAAAACTACAGATGTGCAGTTGAGCATGAAGGCAAATTGTCAAAATGGTTTCCTGTGATGTCGGGAGTGAGGCAAGGATGTTAGGGTTTTTGTTTTTATTGGTGATAGACTGGATTATGCGGAAAACAACTAGAAGGAAAAGAGGGATTCAATGGGGATTAGATACGATGGAGGACCTAGATTTTGCAGACGATTTGGCTCTGTTATCAACATCAAGAAGAAACCTACAACAGAAGACAAACCAGCTAGAAGTGTACGCAAACAGAACTGGATTACACACAAACACAGCCAAAACAAAAGTGATGAAGATCAAGACTGGTGATAACCAACCAATTGTAATAGGCATAGGCGATGTTGATAGTTTCACTTACCTAGGCTCAGTTATGGATGCAGACAAAGGTTCAACAGCAGATATAAGTGCACGCCTAAAGAAAGCGAGAGCAGCCTATTATAAACTGAGGAAAGTGTGGGCATCAAGCCAATACAGAAGGAAAACAAAACTCAGAATCTACAAGAGCAATGTGATGTCGGCTCTACTATACGGAGCAGAATGCTAGAAGGTAAACCAAAATGATGGACAAAGGCTCAATATATTTCACAATAGATGTTTGCGTCGAATTCTACGTATATTCTGGCCAAGAACAATTTCAAAAGAAAAAAACTGTATGAAGAGGTAGAAATAAGCAGGATAACAGACATCATCAAGGCTAGACGATGGAGTTTCATTGGTCACATCCTTCGGTTTGAGAATACAAATGACTGCCGTATAGTGATGAATTGGACACCTGTGGGAAAGAGATCGATCAGAAGACTAAAAGAGACGAGGCGACGAATGGTGGAAAAAGAGCGACATGCGTTTGGGTGGAAATCATGGGCAGAGGCGGCACAGAGGGCGACAGACAGAGCGGAATGGCGGACTCTTGCACATGCCCTATGCGACACGTGGCGCCAACGGGATCCGTAAGCCTTAAGCATTTACGGAAAAATAGAACAGGAGTTTGCTTTTAATCCGAACGTGGACAATACTGCCCACGAATTAGAAACTATAGAAGAAGAAAAAGTTATTGAGGTTATTATTGAGTCAAAGCTAGAATTCGATAAACACATCAACAACAAAATAAATAAAACAAGCAGTATCATGGAAGTTATCAGAAGGTTTTTCACAACCCTAAATCAAAATAATAGTGCGCCAAGCTTGAAGCTTTACTTAGGAATGACACATCTATACAATTCTATATGGTCTAAATGTGCAGAAACGTGCAACAAAGCAGCTTCCTGGAATGAAGGATATTCCATACCCGGAGAGACTTGAGAGATTGAAACTTCCCATACAATTGCATATAGATGAACACGTTGAGGTTTATTAACTGCTACGAGGAAAACATGACAGTGATGCAAAGACAGTGATACAAAGGAAGGAAAAATGGCCCAATGGGTCATAGTTTGAAACTGTTTCTGGAATGTGCTCGTGTACATGCTGGAAAGGAAAGCTTCTCGTTTAGAATTACAAAATTATGGAATGACTTACCGGAAGTAGTTGTAACTGCAAACTCGATTAAAACCCGTCTAGATAAAATTTGGGTTACCGAAGAATTTCTCTACAATTACAAAGTCGCCTTAGCAGGAAGTCGTAGAGCATTTAAATGGAAAGTTCAAGTTCTCACCATCGAGGCCATCGCCTACGGTCAGAAAAACCCTAAATAAACATATGTATGCAAGTAAATAAGTAAACTAAGTATGGGCGGACAGTGTATTGTTTTGTGTAGACATAATTCAAGCACTTCCCTCGACAATGGCGCCTGGTTGAAAGTCTATGGTAGCGAATGTACTACGAGTGTGGCCAAACAAGAAGCTGCTTCAGGTAGAGCTCATCGGAGACACTAGAAAATACGTGATAATAAAAGACATCCACAATATCCAGGCGAAGGTAGCACCAATGGGTGATGCAGAAACACTGCTTGCTGAAATGAAGAATAGTATGACATGACATTGCCATTTTTGTATATTGTGTATACGATTTGAATGTAATAGTTGTCTCAGAGGACAGTACCACATTGATTGTTTTAACGGAACAGCACAGATAAAGTACATGGGTCATTTTCCAAATAGCGAACCATTTCGATGTAGAAATGTTGGCAGACGCGTCACAGTCGGAAAATATGATATTGTAAATAAGATGAATGTTCACCTGTCAGACGAAGACATACTGAGCTGAATCTGGCAGATTCGTGTAATGTCAGGGTTTTGTTAGTTTTGACGTCATCTCAATGTTATCACTGGTGGCATGGACAAATTATAGCAGCTCCTATGTATCCAGACCAGCAGCAGATCCAGGGGGGTCAATACCCCCAAGCCGTGGAGGGGGTGTCTTAGACCCTCCTGTATCCGTGGCAAATATTACGTTAAAAGAACATATATATAGGCCTACATCGGAACTTGTGTCAGTGTACAGACTGAAGTATTAGCAGCCCGCTAATATTAACCCTTATGTAAGTAGTACGACACATGTGTCGCCCCCCCCCCCCACATTCGTGACTACGACTGACTGAAATCCCATCTGCCAACAAGCCTAGATCCGCCCCTGCAGACGAATATGTAGAGATATATGCAATGGTCTATAATATGGGCGATGATTTTTTGTACAACCAACTCATCTAAAATTAATGTTAATAAGTCTGTATCAGTCCACCACATTGTTAACCCGGCACTGTGCATTTCCGATCACAGGTGTCTGTTAACAAGTCTGTACCAGTCCCCCACATTGTTAACCCGGCACTGTGCATTTCCGATCACAGGAGTCTGTTAACAAGTCTGTACCAGTCCCCCACATCGTTAACCCGGCACTGTGCATTTCCGATCACAGGTGTCTGTTAACAAGTCTGTACCAGTCCCCCACATTGTTAACCCGGCACTGTGCATTTCCGATCACAGGAGTCTGTTAACAAATCTGTACCAGTCCCCCACATCGTTAACCCGGCACTGTGCATTTCCGATCACAGGTGTCTGTTAACAAGTCTGTACCAGTCCCCCACATTGTTAATCCGGCACTATGCATTTCCGATCACAGGTGTCTGTTAACAAGTATGTACCAGTCCCCCACATTGTTAACCCGGCACTGTGCATTTCCGATCACAGGAGTCTGTTAACAAGTATGTACCAGTCCCCCACATTGTTAATCCGGCACTGTGCATTTCCGATCACAGGTGTCTGTTAACAAGTCTGTACCAGTCCCACACATTGTTAACCCGGCACTGTGCATTTCCGATCACAGGTGTCTGTTAACAAGTCTGTACCAGTCCCCCACATTATTAACCCGGCACTGTGCATTTCCTAACCAGGCTGCTCGACCATCGAGGATTTTTATTCTTTGCCGGTCTCTGCTTCTCTCCCCCCATTTGTCTCCGTTGTCACTAGATGTTCTAGTCTTCATTTTTCATCACGTTGCTTAGACGTTCTGCTTGTCCTTTCCTGATTCTTTTATTGTTAGCCGTTCTTGGCGTTTCGTTATTACTTTTCTTCTCTGTCGACGATACTAATACGATACTAATACGATACTAAACATTCGTTGCAAAGCCACATTTCTGTTGTTTCTATGTTCTTTTCTAACTACTGTTTAGTCATTGACCACGATCCACGTCCACACTGACGCCCTCTATATAATAACGTCAACACTGACGCTATCTATATAATAACAAGATTTAACAAGATTTGCCATCCAAGCCAAAGACCCAGATGGCAAGTGGACAAGGAAGCCATTGGCTTATCAAGAGTCCAACAATGTTCATCTATTTATAACCCGCCCTCCTGAGATATGTGTCAACCTTGTTTTTAAACATATTCACGCTGCTAGCAGTTAAACAATCTGTAGACAATTTGTTCCATTCATTTATTGTCCTCTGTGAGAACGAGTGCTTCCTGATGTCCAATCTACATTGATCCTTTACTAATTTTACCTCATGTCCTCTAGTTCTGCTATCCTTCTTGAGTGAGAAAAACATATTTCTATCAATATTTTCATACCCATTCAATATCTTAAAAACTTCAATCTGATTTCCTCTTAACCTCCTCGTCTCTAGAGTTGTTAAACCACATTCTTTCAGGCGTTCTTCATAACTAAGGTCTCTAAGTTCTGGAATCATTTTAGTTGCTCTCCTTTGTATGCGTTCAAGCGTCTTGCTTGTATACATTATTCTAAATGAGGTCTAACTATTGCTTTATAAAGAGGTATAATTAACTTTTTTCCCTTGTATGTTATGTTTCTTCTAATCAAGACAATAATTTGATTACCCTTTGAAGCTGCAATACCACACTGCTCTGAAACTTTCATATCAGCGCTTATTGTAACTCCAAAGTCCTTTTCTTTTACAGTAGGACCCAGAACAGTATCTCCCATTTTATAGTTTACATTCAAGTTCCCATGTCCTGTATGTAGGCATTTACATTTCCCAAAATTGAACAACATCTGCCATTTCTCAGACCATTTCACTAATCTGTCTAGATCGTTTTGTAAATGTTGTTTATCACCATCAGTATTAACCTTTCTAAACAGTTTTGTGTCATCCGCAAATTTCAGTACGTTACTTGTTATACTGTCATCCAAGTCATTGATATAAATTGAGAATAATATAGGTCCTAATACTGATCCTTGAGGTACCCCACTCAAAACCGATTTCCAATTTGAAACTTCTCCATCTACTACAACTCGTTGTCTTCTGTCAGTCATCCATTGTTCTATCCAGTCAGTTATGCTATCCCCGATACCATGGGCTTTTAATTTAAGTAGTAATCTTTGATGTGGCACTTTGTCAAAAGCTTTCTGAAAATCTAAGTAGATAATATCTACTGGCGATCCCACGTCTATCCACTTAGTGATTTCTTCCAAAAAACATAACATATTTGTTAAGCATGACCTCGCTTTAAGGAATCCATGTTGAGATGAATTTAATAATTCATGCTTAACGAGGAAGTCCACCATATGGTCTTTAATTAAACTTTCTAATAATTTGGAAATAACTGACGTTAAACTCACTGGTCTGTAATTATCTGACTTATTTCTCGAACCCTTTTTAAATAATGGTATGATGTTTGCTTCTTTCCATTCAAACGGAACAACTCCCTCTTTTAATGACAAGTTGAATACTCTTGCAAGTGGTATACTGATTTGTTCTACTGTTTCCATTAGTAATTTTGGAGGAATCCCATCCACTCCCGGTGATTTGTTATCCTTCATTGCCCTTATTTTCTTAGCTACCAATTCTGGAGTTACAACTAACGGACCTAAATAGTCAGATTTAGCCCCCTGAAATTTAGCATCATCAACTGGTAATGAACTAATATCTTCTTTGGTGAACACTGAACTGAAGTAACCATTTAGGTCTTCCGCCATTAAAAACCCCTGTGATATTATATTTCCAGCACTGTCTTCTAGAGGTCCAACCTTGTCTTGTACGTTTTGTTTACTCCTGACATATGCATAAAAACTCTTACTGTCATTTTTTATGTTACATGCTAGTTTTTGCTCATAGCTTCTTTTATATTGTCTGATTTCAGTTATAGCTGCATTAAGTGCCTCTTTGTAATTTGCATAGTCTTCTTCCTTTCTGGTACGCCTATAAACCCTCCACATAGTTTTTTTTAGCATTATTTTTCTAATAGCATCTTTTGACAAGTGTTTCTTTCTATACCGTTTTCCTTGTTTTTGGAAGGGAACAAATTTATCGATGATACTCTCAATTTCATTTTTTAGAAAATTCCAACATTCAATTGCGGTCTTATTCATCAGCATGTTATTCCAATCTAGCTTTGCTAAGTATTTTCTCATATCTTTGTAGTTACCTTTGTGGAAGTTTCTCTTGTACGTTTTCTTATTTTTACTTTCTGATTTTACATTGATGTCAAAATGTATTTGATTATGGTCACTATTATCCAATGGTTCAAATATTTTTACATTGTCCACTAATTCTTTTTGTGATGACAAAACTATATCTAATACATTTTCTCCCCTGGTTTGTTCTAGTACGTGCTGAGTAAGAAAGTTATCCTGGATTAAAAATAGAAATTGTTGATCCTCAATCCCTGTGCTCTCTAGAGAATTCCATTGTATGTGTCCATGGTTAAAATCTCCCATTATGATACATTCCCCTTTACTAACTTCCTTTATAGCGTTTTTTATTTTTGTGTTGTCCTCTTCGTTTATGTTTGGACTTCGGTAAACTAATCCAATAGTTAATTTTGAATTTCCTGAAACAATTTTGCACCAAACAGCTTCATCGCAATCTGCTTCCCTTTCTAGTTTTATTTCATAAGCCTGAATAGATTCTTTAACATATAAAATAACTCCCCCGCCCCTTCTTCCTATTCGATCTTTCCTAAACATTACGTATCCTGTCAGTCCTAATTCAGCATCTGTTATATCTATGTTGGCCCATGATTCAGTTATACCAATTATGTGAGGGTCAATATCTTCTACCATACTGTTTAATTCGTTTTTCTAATTTACTATGCTCCTTGCATTTAAACATACGCATCCATTACCTTTTTCAGAGATGTTTTTCGTATGATTTGATATTGGTTTATCTGTGCTAGTGGCCTCTTGTTCTGCTTGAGACACCTCTAGGTAACCCCCCTGCACTTCTAGTTTAAAAAATGTTTACTTCCAAAAATATTTGTCATTGTACCCAAGTCGCTATCTACTGCTGCTGAAAGTTTGTCCGCGAATACTGCCGCCCCCTTTCCACTTAAATGAAGCCCATCCTTCATGTACATATCAGCCCTCCCAACAAAACTTCCCCATAAATCCAAAAATCCAACTTCCTCTTCCCTACACAGCCTCTGGACTAACATGTTAATTGCCATCCCCCGACAATTTCGATATTTGTGACCCCTCCTGCCCATTACAGGTAAACTCCCTGACAGTATTACCTGCTCAACCCGCGTCTGTTTTAGTGTTCTGACCAACTGCCTATATTTCCTAACTATGGCAGTTGTACCCTCCCTCTCTACGTTATTTGTCCCTACGTGTACTAAAACAGATCCACCCTTACCCGAGCCTACGATGTTTTTTTACCCTCTCAGTTATCGCCTCTATTTTGGCTCCAGGCAAGCAGACCACCACATCATCTCCCTTGTTTAAGACTCTGTCGGTCTTCCTAACTATCGAATCCCCCACAAACACCCTCGCTCTCTTCCTCACCCCCTCTATCACTGCTGCAGAATAACTCTTCCTTTCGATCCCCTCCATCACATTCTGTCCTGACCCCTTCTCTCCTGTCTCCCCCACTTCCCACTCCTTTGCTCTTGTCTCTCCCACTCCCCTCTCCTTCACTCCGGTTGTTTTCCCTTCCGTCTCCCCCACTCCCTTCTCCTTCCCTCCTGTCTCCCCTACTCCCCTCTCCTTCACTCCGGTTGTTTTCCCTCCCGTCTCCCCCACTCCCTTCTCCTTCCCTCCTGTCTCCGCTACTCCCCTCTCCTTCACTCCGGTTGTCTCCCCTCCCGTCTCCCCCACTCCCTTCTCCTTCCCTCCTGTCTCCGCTACTCCCCTCTCCTTCACTCCGGTTGTCTCCCCTCCCGTCTCCCCCACTCCCTTCTCCTTCCCTCCTGTCTCCGCTACTCCCCTCTCCTTCACTCCGGTTGTCTCCCCTCCCGTCTCCCCCACTCCCTTCTCCTTCCCTCCTGTCTCCCCTACTCCCCTCTCCTTCACTCCGGTTGTCTTCCCTTCCGTTCCTTTCCTTCCCGTCTCCTTACGTCCTGTATCCCTATGACCTGTCACCTTCCCTCCTCTCAGCTTCCTCCTAGGCTGAGGTGAGCTCTCCCTAGCATCTCTTGTGCCTTTCCCCACTTTATCTTCTACTGTTCCCCCACCGGAACTACTGGCACAACTCCCCTGTTCGCTTCCCACCATTGCCACAACGAGCAGCCTCAGCTCTTCCAACTCCACCTCTAGTTCCTTCATCTTCGTACATCCCCTACACTCAAAACTAAAACTATCTGCCTGGACCTCAGCCCAGGACTTCTCGCACCCAGACTTGACAAAGTCCACCCAGTTACTGCAACTGCCACAAATTAACTGCCGTTTGCACGGCGCCATCATACAATTTAGTTTTAATTAGTTTGCTACGTTAGCCTTGAATAAGGCTGTTTTTGTGATCAAAAGAACACTTTAGGCTAATATACTTGTTAACTGTGTCTTCTATTAACCTCGCATGAGAACAAAAATCCTGCCACCTAGCGAATACGGAGAACACTGTGTAACAAAACAACGAAGTCAGTGTGTACTAATTTACGCTAAAATCCTGCTGTTAATTCCTTTTTACCGAAAACGTTTACTACCACTATGTCAGATATTACCTTATGTATGTAATTTAAGTAAATAAATCACTTTATCTTATATATATATATTAGCCAATGTAAACGATAGCTCGATGCACGGGTTGAATGATTTGTAAACAAACTCCCTTTTATCACTCGTTGAGTTTGAATCCGGGAAAAAAAAATACTACCTCTGTTAACAACAACGGTTTCTTAATATATGTCTACAAGAAGTTGGTGAACAATATATGTATAATACTAATACTTATTCTAACCAATATTCAATGTTACTGACTATTCACTATGTTATCTAAATTTTCGAATTGTAAACACCCCTATTAACGCTCGCTGAATTCCCTGACAGAATCCGAAACTAACTTACTCTAAAATACTCCCTCTGACTAATAATTAACAAAACCTGTTTCCTAATATATGTCTACAATACGCTTGTGTATAATATATATGCAATAGTAATACTTATTCTATTTGATATTCCGCGTATTTCTGTAAATGATCTACACCAAATTCAAGTCGCTGCACCAAGTCCAAGTAGCCGGAAATCATTTACCGCTTAATGGTAAAAGCAGACTTCCATCGGTCACCTCTCTCATGGCAGGTTACCATAAAACGAGCCATTTACACTACATGGCTAAATAAAACTCATCTTCCATTTACACTACATGGCTAAATAAAACTCATCTTCCATTTACACAGCCTCACTTAACAAAACTTATCTTCCATTTACGCCGCATTGAAAGAAACTACTCTATTTTTGTGCTTGTGCTATCCAAGTTTACATGTCCACATTAACATGGTTAACACAACGTCCGCCTCCACTGCTTGGATTAGTAAACTAATTCCATGATTACACTGCTCGGAATAACCAAACCTCTCAATTGACACCATACGGAATCATCCAATATATCCGTTTCCACTGCACGGAATCATCCAATATATCCGTTTCCACTGCACAGAATCATCCAATATATCCGGTTCCACCGCATGGAATCACCATACCTTTCCATTTTCATCGGATGGAATCACCAAACCTTTCCGTTTCCACCACATGGAATCACCAAACCTTTCCGTTTCCACAACACGGAATCACCAAACCTTTCTGTGTCCACCGCATTAATCTCAAAATGGAGGAAGTAGGTCAGCATTGCTGCCGTTGTCCAAAAACTCTCACAAAAAACACTCAAAACTCCTGATTAGCACACTTAGCTATTAACCGACCAACAAAACTATTCTAGAATTAACTCCAACAATTAGCAACTCCAACAATTAACAAGAATAACAAGTAGCAATAACAATCGTAGCTGAGATTTTGCAGAGCAAAAGTGAATACTTGTACCAAACGAATCTGAAAGTGAGGCCAGACCTAGGCCATGTGGTTATTGTATAGTGCTTTGCATCGCTCCGCGCTTGGGCATAATTAGGCTGATGCCGTACATTATCCTGCCGCCGGTTATATGTAATAACCGTGTCATATTTTTTGCTCTGTTATCCAGAATTAAATCCGTTATGCACCGCTGTCACAACAATTCAGTTATGCGCCCCGTCACATAAATTCAGTTATGCGCCGCTGTCACATAAATTCTGAAAAATAGCATACGTTATTAAATTTTGGGAAATATAAATGTCTACACGCAGAACACTGGAACTTGTATGTAAGTTATACAATGGGAGATACTGCTTTATATGTATTACCGTAAAAGAAAACAACTTAGGAGTTACTGTAAATGTTAATATGAAAATTTCAGATCAGTGCTGCAGTGTGGCATTGCAGCTTCAAGGAATAATCAAATTATTAAGTTGATTAGGAAAAATATAGCATATGAGGAAAAATATATAATTTTACCTTTGCATAAAGCAGTAGTTAGGCCTCATTTAAAATACTGTATACAAGCTTGGAGACCATATCTTAAGGAGGATAGAAATACGCTTGGACGAATACAGAGGAGGGCAACTAAAATAAAATGAATTCGTAATACGTTCGTGGTAACCAAAATAACTCTCAATGTCATCAGTGATACTGTCATTCTTATATGTATGTAATTGATTTATTTGGGGATTTTTGTTTGTAGACATATTTGTAAAATATATAGTGATTACTGTATTCATAACAATTGTCTTGTTGAAATGTATTGTTATTTCTGGTTTAGATGGTAATATTGCAGTTTTAAAATGTTTCGAATGTCATGTTGGTATTGCCATATTACTGCAACAAAAGGGTGTCCGGCCATTCTTTCACGGTATCAGAAAAACAATGTAACTGATTTATGGGGTAAATCGTGACCCTATTTAGCCCACTGTAGTGTGTCACTATACTATGTCAGTGCCATGACAAGCAAACGTTTGAGGTTTGGGTTGTTGAAATGTAGATACAAGTTTGGTTAAATATTAGTTTTTTGTCTTAAAAGAATGATTCATTCCATCAACAGATACACTACTTTCTATGTTTGATTTATTTTAGCCATATAGAGCCACACAAAAGCAACCACTTTGCTAAGGAACTGGAAAATACGAAGAGCGGTGTGTTTCCAAATAAAACAGATTCTGTAAGAACCAACAGGTCTATATTTGTGTACACTCCATTCACTTGTATAATATATAGTAAACCTAATATTAGTGCCCTGATATTATACCATTAAGTGAACTGTCCTACAACTTATTAGTATGTGATTGTTGTATTGTGATTATTATGTGATTTTAATCAGATTGTAGTGATCATTTCAGTATTTTTACAGTTTCAAGTTTGTTAACATTTTCATTGTGTTAGCAATAAAGGTTGTGAACAATTGATGTACATTTCTTACAGGAAAGTCTCAGTATTGTGCCCCTGTATAGAGCTGATAGCAAACAATACAAGAAACGCTACACCTCGGACTATACAGCATCCATTTGCAAGCTCATTCGCACAATGAGAAATATCCAAAATCATTATGGCGATCAGTAAGTTTCTTTCATTGTTATCTTCTGACAAAAATATCGTCCTATAAATCATGAACAGTTATGTCTTCAGTTTCAAATATTATGTTTAATTCCATTTTCCATGCATTCACATTACACTTACATGTTATCCAGAAGTATTTGCAAACTTAAATTAGCTTACTTGAAACTACGTCTAAAGACATTGTGTTCTGCTCTATCATTATGTGACCCATTGCTACGTGAATGCTAAATAAAGCAACAAGAACGCACAATGGACTAATATATGTCATTGGTTCTTACCCTTCTCAGCGACAGGAAATTTTCAAATTAAATAGACCACATGTTGCATAAATAGCCTCCATGTGAGTTTATCTCTCATTATTGAAGAGGTGTTATTTGGCTAAAACGTACTAGTAGTAAACTTAGTCCAAGCAAAAGTTACTGAAAAATCACCATGCTGATAAATTCTGTAAATTTTGTATTAATTATACATTAGCAATTATATATTTATTTGTGCATTTCTTTGTATTTGCGTACAGCAACTATTAACTTTGACCACACTTCTACATTTAATGACATAATACACATTAATAATGTAATAATATCAAAATAATTTAATATATAAGTAATGACCTATTACATTTCTTTGCTACGTGAACCTGTTTGTTGCTGCAGGCCTGAGACGGTCAGAGATGAACTGGGAGGGGATCCCTTCTCCTACTTCAACACAAACTTTCCTCGTTTGGTGTTTGAGACGTACAAAGTTGTCACAGAATTTCCTGAAAAGAAGAAGCTGTTGTCTGACTTTCCCTGTGCTAGAAAAGAGACAAAGGTATTACATAGTAAATGACAACAAATAATATCTAGTCAAATAATGTAACATTCAGAGTATTAATGGGCTTTGTTCTCAGATTGTGTTGGAAACCATCAATATTAAATGTACGCATGCATGGACGCGCACGCACGCTTAACATTACTAATGGTGTACCACAATACAACATACTTACTTGACAATATTAATGGTGTACCACAATACAACATACTTACTTGACAATATTAATGGTGTACCACAATAGCATACACACTTATAGTCCAGCGAACGTGAAAAGATTGTGCACGTTTTGATAAAAGCAAGACACTTGGCTCATCTATTCTATATACCAAGGGAGCCATTTTAAAGACTGGAGGCATTCCACATTGTACTGCTTTCAGAAATGGCGGCCATTTAAAAAAAAGTTAAATGGCCGCCACATTCAATTTCCCAATATCTTAATAAATGCGTCACCTAGAGCTATCATTTTGGTGCATAAATATAGGTTTCAGGGGGAGAAACATTTAAATTGTTTTCATTTGAACTTGTTCGACATTCGTATCCGCCATTCTTAAAGATGGCGGTCGTCAATACAAATGTGATGATATCTTAACAACTACGTCACATAGAGCTGTATTGTTTATGTTTTTGTATAGATTGGTCGGTAGCGATTCAAAAAATGTTACTTTTGCCCGACATTCGTATATGCGTCATTTTTAAAAATGGCGCCCATCAAAGCCTATTATTCCCATATCTTTAGAACTACACAACCTAGAGCCACAAAGCTGATGTCAAAATATAGGTTTTTTTAGACATGATGATTTCAAATATATTACTTTTGATCTTCATTGACTTTCAGATATTCGCCGTTTTGAAAGATGGTGCCTGACAAAGCCTGTTATACTCAAATCTTAAGATGTACTTGTAGTTGATGTCAAAATATAGGTCATCAGGTGCGACGATTTTAAAGGTGTTACTTACATATTCTCTAAAACAGGCAAAGTCACTTCAAACATTAATTTAATTACGTTATAATAATGCTGCCTACCCCCTTAAATCGACACCAAGGATTCCCAAACAGTTCCCACATCCCGCTGACATCCACCGCATTTGCAAAGCATTGTGCAGCGCAGGTTGGTTTTTAAACACTGACACTGTTCTCTGCAGCCTTTCGTGCAGCCACACTTGATGATCGCACAGCAAGCTGTACCTGCAGGTTGAAGTGTCATCCACTGCACTTCCTATTCAAGCACATCCCCCTTTCGAGTCCAGCCGACGTCTGCTGAACTGGGCAGGTGTTGTGCTTTCAGCAGGGCCTGGCCCCAGACGCGGCCAGCCAGGTAGACCACTCAGAGCAGGTGTTGCATGAGGGCATCCTGCGTTGATGGAATCTTCCTGATCTCCCATCCTTTCTGCATAAAGAGGACCTGACTGGCGCGGTTCACATCGTCCTCAGAACTGCCCCCGTCGTATAGTACAGCAATGTACCTCTTGATGGTTGGTAGAACTTCTCTCAGGATAGCTGCCGAGGGAGTGTCTGCAAGAGCACACAGCGCAGGCGTTACACTACTGAAAGCATTCCATGATGCCCAAGCCATGCGTTTACCTCTTCCAGCGAAACCCGGTCAGTGCTTGGAAGACAAGCAGTGCCTTGCACTTGTCAACACCAAGCACGTGTGCAATGGCAGTTGCATCGACGTATCGGAATGATTTCCTTGTGCCGATCACTACCACAAGACTTTCACAGCCAAGTCTGCGAGCAAAGCTGACAGTTAGTACAACAATGTCAGTATCAACAGTTCTTATGACAATCTTCTGTCTTCCCTGCTTGCAATAGCATTCTGGTATCCGCCTACCTCTTCGTTTGTACACGGTGATAGCCACTCCGCGTTAGTTGCCTCTGAGCAGAGCACCTCGTCTCCATGTGTGATCACCGCCTTGCCACGAAATATTTCGTTAGTCACTTGTTCACTTAACAGGTGAAATAGTTCTGTCTTGTTGTCATTCTCTCACAAGAACTCTGGCCAGTTTGTAGGTAACTTCTTCCATCTTTTTATCCGTGTAGTATTCTTGAGGCTGTCATGTCTGTACACATTGAAAACAATGTCAACACGGCAAACATAACCGATAAACTGTCTCCTGATGTGTTCCATGAACATGGATGCAGTCATCGAACGTTTCAGACATAGCAGGCTTGAGGATGTTAACAAGAGCTACGCCGTCAGTGATGATCATATGAGCTTCCCTCTGCGAGCAGGCACTGTCATTTTGCGGCACCAGGTCTTCTAGGCACTGAAGTAGTTCAGCCTTTGTACCGAGCCTCATGTTGCCATAGTCTGACAGTGACCGGGGAAATTAGTGATTCTCATGTTGGAAAAAATCATCGAGATCAGCGTCGCGTACTTGGCAGGCGATGTACAATGTTGAAAACAAGTTGCTGTCGTGTTTCCATGACAACAACTGTTGTTGTGCATGTGATTTTCGTTTCTCAAGATGTCGACTGAAGAGACGCAGCTTGTTCTTTCGGATTGTTTCATTGACTGTGTTTGTGCGGTCCACCAGACGTTTCTTAAAGAACTCCTTGCGTTGGTCTTCTCCAAGTTTCTTCATCTTGCTGACGGAATCAACAACTCCTACCTCTGCCACCACACATGTCTCAAGAACTAGGATATCTACACTGGTATCCCAGAAAAGGTAGCCCATCTCCTTCATTGTCGTGATCAGAAACCCACTGTTATAAGCAGCCACAAGAACGGAAATATGAAGCTAGAACAGGTGTATATCTTAATTGGATAGCATGTGCACAAATAAAGGATGTTCACAAGCAGGGGTTTCATTTTCCGTGCCCATTCACCCACACACACTCTTTGTAATACAAGCCAAAACAACTTGCTGTGATAAGATAATGGAGTAATGAGCTCTTTCACTAGGCAGCAAACGGCGTTATTTAAGACCACACGTTATTGTTTTACCTGGCTTGTCTTCGTGGTGACTATGTTGAGATGCAGCTTTTGTCTTCTCCAGTCCATCGTTGACAACCAGGGCCATTTCTGTAATGCCTCTGACTTCTCTGTAAGGCTGACTGTTCCCCATCTTCTTTCACACAGGCATGGTTCTACTTGTGGCTCTCGCCCAATGGCATCCTGGAAAATGGTCGATGTGTCTTGTTGACTGTGAACTTGCCTTCGCAAAATGCTCTGAATACATCTCGGTGTTTGACTTGTAGTGTTCCCATATCCCGTAGATGAATGGGAACAGCAGGGGCATAGTTGTAGTGGGCAAGTGCGTGGAAGAGCCATTGTAGGTTCATCAAGGCGTCCACGTAGAGAAGGAAATTGTCTCCGTGAATGTCTGTCCCATGTCATCACATCCAACTCTATCTTCAGCACAAGCTGCCCGAACTGGAATTGTAGACTTCGCTCTGCTCTCTGTTTACACCATTCTTCAAATGACAACGCTGCAGCTTCTGATTGAGAGGTTATACACTCGGTGTAAGCGAGATGCATCCAAAAACATATATTATCAAATCAGTTGTTTGGCTCTAGGTGATGTAGTTCTTAAGATATTCGAATAATAAGCTTTGTCGGGCGCCATCTTTCAAAATGGCGGATATATGAATGTCAACAAAGGTCAACATTAATACATGTGAAATCGTTGTGTAAAAAAAACAAAAAAATTGACATCAACTGTGTGGCTCTAGGTTATGTAGTTAATAAGATATGGAATAATAACCTTTGATGGGTGCCATTTTAAAACATGGCGGATACATGAATGTCGGCGAAGGTCATATGTAACATATTTGAAATTGCTGCCCACAAATCTATACAAATTCATTCAAATAATGGTTGTACGTGATGGAGTCGCTAAGATATCGTGACATTTGTATTGATGACCGCCATCTTTAAAAATGGTGGATGTGAATGTCGAAGAAGTTCAATAGCAAAATATATGAAATCTTTGAACCCAAAAACCTATACACAGACATCAAAAGTATGGCGCTACGTGTCGCAGTTATTAAGATATGGTGAAATTTAATTTGGCGGCCATTAAAAAATGGCTGCCTTCAGAACGCAGCATAATCTGGAGTGCCTCCAATCTTCAAAAGTATGGCTCTACGTGTTGCAGTTAATGGCTGCGAAATCCTCCATTCTTCAAAATGGTTCCCCTGGTTGTAGAATACATGTGTAAGTTTCTTGCTTTTATTAAAAAGTGCACAATTCCGTCATTTATCTGCACATATCCGCTGGACTATAGCAGTACCAATAGTGTACCGCAATACCACACATACCGCACGCACGCACCCACAATACAAACAATATCAATGGTTTCTTCTGGTAATTGATTGTCATGTACATTCAACATTTGGTGCTGCCCTGATTATTTATATGTATGTTGGAAACTCTAAATGATATGGAGGTGAGAATGACTTGAGGAAAAGTGTGGGAAGAACTTATTACCTTTTATTTAGCTTTGATTTTGATATTTCATTTAATGAAGTTGGCAATATGCACATACACGTATTTAACATTGCCAACTGGTGCTAGACGAAGTGTCATTGATGAAATAAGTAATTACACTTATACTCTATATATATATAACTGATAGTTGGTCTTACTATGCGACAAACCTTTCCGGCATGATTACAGAAATATGTCGAACAGTTCAATGTGGAATTTCACATTGTTTTGCTTTGTACAATGTAATACATGTACTTCTTACTGACATTAACTCCCTTATTACCATGGATAATCCCACATATTGAAATTCCTTTTTCTTAAAGACAATTTGTATGTGATTCAAGCAATACTTTTTCTTGGTGTTGTTAGAAGTCAGCTTGGATGTCTGAAACAGACTATTAGAGTTACTAAAACATTGTATTGTGCATATTTGAGAACACCACCATTAGAAACAGTATGTGTCCAGACAGTTGGAAGGCTTCTTTCTGGACAGCTGTCATTCCATACATTTATGTTTCAGGAGCAACCCAATGCACCACCATCAACATCAAATGTACCACTGTCAACGTCAGATGTACCACCATCAACATCAGATGCACCACCGTCAACGTCAGATGTACCACCGTCAACATCAGATGCACTACCGTCAACGTCAGATGTACCACCGTCAATGCCAGATACACCACCATCAACATCAGATACACCACCATCAATGTCAGATGCACCACCATCAACGTCAGATGCACCACCATCAACATCAGATATGCCACCATCAACGTCAGATGCACTACCATCAGCGTCTGATGCACCACCATCAAAGTCAGATGTACTACCGTCAATGTCAGATGCACCACCCTCAACATCAGGTGCACGTATGTTCACTACTTGTAATACCACAGGAAACTTGTGCCCATTTTGGAGTAATTAAGAAATTCAACAACAACTTTTTCAGAGTACACTAACCTAACCCTAGTACGACTTCACATTACTTTCTGCTGTAAAGAAATGACCAAAGTGTGATGTAATTCAGAAACATTGCTGTTGCTGATTTTCTGGTTGATGTCTGTGTGAATTGGTTGTACCAATCTGTAATACAGCATTTAAGAATGGCCGTCCTATCCAACTGGAATGAACCTTTTGAAATAACTTTAATAGGATATATGTTGACAACATTGTCACACGTTTTGTTACAACGGCAACGGCAACAATACCTTGTTATAAAACCTCATAGACAAGATATGTAATTGCATCAGTTTGTTAACAGCCAGGTTGTAGCAAAATGCATTTTTGATACAGATGAAACCACTATATAATATTCATGTACATCTGATTGACACTGATACAAAATTATCTTTGTTTCAGGCCAAGTTCAGTGTCTTGAGTACCATTTGACTGGAACTGAAAGTAAGTAAATAACTCTGTTGCAAAAGTTCAATCAACACTTTTGTAATATTTTGAAAGTATTATGTTATCGTATGGACGTATTTTATAAACTGACTTGATCCTAGCTGTATGTATAAGCCCAGCATGTTATATCACTGCAAAGTTCTGTCAATTTAAGAATATTAATAAAATACAGCAAATACTTCATTTTGGAGTATGTGAACTCATGATACATGTATTACATTCTGAGGTCAAACATGTGGTGTGTGTGCGAATTGTATTACAAAATAGTGAAGTATAACAAGCTTATTAGTTACTGTATAATACGTCTACAGTTGATGTCTCTGTGAATTGGTGGTGAAACTATTCACGCCAGACAAATCTGTAAAACATAATTTAAGTAACCCACGTGAGTGCCTCAACCTGATTAGAAATAGCTTTAATAGCACATCGTCCATGACACTCGGCTGGAAGATCATGATCAGCAGCTGCGAGACATTAAGACAGGTATGTGGCCCATAGTGCAGTGTCACTCACAAGGCAGGCATTATGTGGATAATTAGATCACACGCAGCTGTTTTGGACTGGAGTCGTGTCTTTCAGCGTTAATATCTTGAGCAAAATAAGTAAAGCCAAGTTATTAGTTTCCACAGATACATTTGTGACATCTGCAAATAACATAATGTTACCTTTATTTGTAATGTTACCTTTATTTGTAACGGAGGGAGGGAGGGAGGGACAGAGAGAGAGAGAGAGGGAGATGGAGAGGGAGAGGGAGACGAAGACGGAGACAGAGACGGAGAGAGAGAGGGGGCATCGTGACGGTCTTCCTACTAGAGTTGGCAGACGTTCCGAAGCTGGGTCGCTAAACTAGAAACCGACGTTGTCTGTGATACGCGCGTTCAGTGTGGCTGTTTCACATAAAACGCATCCGACATGTTGGCGACAGGTTTCCGTGACATCAGTAAGATGTTTGCGCCGTCGTGGAGGTGTTAGACTTTTGAGGCTAGGTTGTCTCTTTTGCTTGGGCTTTAATTGCGAGCTTTGAGGCACAGTGTTCTTGTGTATTGTAGCCATAGTTTCAGCACCCGCTATTCTGCAGACATTGCATCAATGTCAGCGCAATGTGGTACGTTTCATCTGGCCACCGGGATGATCTGACCAATGGTTGATTCCGCCGCTGACTTCAGAGCCTGTTCTACTGAGTTCCATCTCTCACTGATTGAGGCGTTCTTGTTGAGGACAAACACCGATTCCGACACAAAGTCGCGGACCTGTTCGCAGTAGCCCTCGCTAGCCAACAATTCGGTGTTACATAGAACGCATTTTGACGAGAATATCTCCTCAATTCTACCCCAAACATTGAAGATTCGCTTCTGTCAAGTTTGGCGATGAGCAGTCAACGATGTGCCAGTTTGTAATCGAGAGTCCGTTACTAGACATGAACAGTCAGCGATGTGCCAGTGTATGACCGAGATTCCGTTACTAGACATGTTATACGGCTGTCGGAAGATGACGAAATAGATCACGTGGTAAATGGGTACTATATGACCTGTCGTCTTTATAAGTGGAAAGTCATAGAACCAGCAGAAGGACAAGTCTTTCCTCAACACACGGAGAACATTTCTCATATCCAGGTTAGTTGGAGGTGTCAAATCATCTTCTTCATCATCGTTGACGCTGGCGTCTTCATTGTCTTTCTCCTGATTTATCATTAATTATTTCACTAGTGCAATGATGGCATCAAAACACTGATCTCTCTCACATTATTTCACTAGTGCAATGATGGCTTCGAAACACTGATCTCTCTCACATTATTTCATTAGTGCAATGATGGCTTCGAAACACTGATCTCTCTCACATTATTTCACTAGTGCAATGATGGCTTCGAAACACTGATCTCTCTCACATTATTTCACTAGAGCAATGATGGCTTCGAAACACTGATCTCTCTCACGTTATTTCACTAGAGCAATGATGGCTTCGAAACACTTATCTCTCTCACATTATTTCATTAGTGCAATGATGGCATCAAACCACTGATCTCTCTCACATTATTTCATGTTTCAATGACAGCTGTGATTATATTAATTGGCGTGTTTTAATACAGCGGGAATAAGGAGTTACTCTACATCCTCCCAGAATGACGCACATTTTGAGATACGAGCGGCTCCCTCGGCACTGCTATGTGCGCATCAGCTCTGTCTTGCTGTACTCGTGCGAGGCCTGCACCCTAACCGGCAAGACTTTACTCGTGCGACGCCTGCACCCTAACCGGCAAGATTGTACTCGTGCGAGGCCTGCACCCTATCCGGATAGACTGTACTCGTGCCAGGCCTGCACCGTAACCGGTAAGATCACGAGGAAGCTGTGAGTCTTCCGTGCATAATGTTTGACACATGTCTACATATGCGACGAGGCGACAGCACTGCGGCAACGCTACAGACAAGACATCGTGCGGGTGGCGTCGCTGGTTTTGACTGGAGCCTGTGGAGGTCAGGCCTCAGTTAGACTTCTCGGTGTGTTACATACGAATGTACGGCATAGTATGGTTGAAAAATTCATATGATCTGACATGAGTGCATTTGAGCAGAGACATTGCTAGGTTTGCTGATGGAAGATGTTGAGAGTGAAATGGTGGATTTTTGTCCGCTAGGCTCATGTGCACTGTATAATTCGTGCCAATGTTGATCTACATTAACAGGTATCACACATACTGTGTATTTTGCAAGAGCTAGAAATGTCTACTTTTAACAAAACTCGATCAGAATGTCAGTGATGACAGCGGCAGGTAACTTTTTGATGGTCACGTTTTCTTATACTCAAACAAAATGTAAACATGACCAACAATGGGAAAATCAACTGTAGGCTGAACCCTATAGACTAGGCTCTATACTAGCAGTGCTTCTTAACCTATTTTAGGTCCCGGACCCCTTTGAGAATCTAAAGAAAGCTATGGACCCCCCAGAAAATGCATATAAACAGGAAGGAACTTGACGAAATAATACATTTTTGCCTCCAGTTCACGGACACCCTTCCATGGACCCCGACTCTAAACTAGACCATGGGATTCCTGACACATTCCATTGCACTACACACGTGCAACAGGTCAAATGGTCACATATTTCAGTCTTAGTTTGAAGTCAGCGTTAATTCCAAAGGCGTTGTCCTCAGCGGAAAGCAGAACTTAAGGAAAAGCAAACTTTAAAGATGGATATATTATATGTATGATTGAGTAAATAAAGTAACGACCACGAGTAAGTTACAAAGCTCGATAATGATTAAAAGAGAGAAGTATTGGCGAGATATCACCCCCAAGCCGAAGCCAAGGTAAACGCGCGCGTTAGGTGTCATACACCACAACTTTTGCAAGGAGGACGGCATTAAAAAGAAATATAACATTTTAAAATTGACAACTCTAAGTAGTGTGTGGGACCAAAAGAGACGGGGATCGGATCACCAAACAAAACAGTGGACCACCAAACAAACCAGACGGGGAACGAACCACCAAACAAAACAGACGGGGAGCGGACCATAAAACAAAACAGACGGGGAACGGACCACCAAACAAAACAGACGGGGAGCGGACCACCAAACAAAATAGACGGGGAGAGGGCCATCAAACAAACCGCAGATATATGCTGATGTGGTCAATGGACATAATAATATAAGTATATAAATCTGAACTTTGAATGTCATAAATAATTTCCGCAGAATTAGTTCAATCACTGCATATTCTATTTTGTCTCAAAGTCATCGACGTCATCTACGTCAAACAATCACTGCCCCAATCTAACATTTGCCCGATTATTATGCCAGACACCAAACAGTTGGTCCTGGTGGTTCTTGTGCCAGAGACCAAACAGTTGGTCCTAATGGTTATTATGCCAGATACCAAACAGTTGGTCCTGGTGGTTCTTATGCCAGAGACCAAACAGTTGGTCCTGGTGGTTCTTATGCCAGAGACCAAACAGTTGGTCCCGGTGGTTCTTATGCCAGAGACGAAGCAGTTGGTCCCGTTGGTTCTGATGTCAGAGACCAAACGGTTGGTCCTGGTGGTTCTTATGCCAGAGACCAAACAGTTGGCCTGGTGGTTCTTATGCCAGAGAACAAACAGTTGGCCTGGTGGTTCTTATGCCAGAGACCAAACAGTTGGCCTGGTGGTTCTTATGCCAGAGACCAATCAGTTGGTCCTGGTGGTCCTTATGCCAGAGACCAAACGGATGGTCCCTGTGGTTATTATGCCAGATACCAAACAGTTGGTTCTGGTGGTTCTTATGCCAGAGACCAAACAGTTGGTCCTGGTGGTTCGTATGCCAGAGACCAAACAGTTGGTCCTGGTGGTTCGTTTGCCAGAGACCAAGCAGTTGGTCCCGGTGGTTCTTATGTCAGAGACCAAGCAGTTCGTCCCGGTGGTTCTCATGCCAGAGACCAAGCAGTTCGTCCCGGTGGTTCTTATGCCAGAGACCAAACAGTTAGTCCTGGTGGTTCTTGGGTTTAAAGATACGCCTGGATACAGTGGGAAATTCAGCCTAGTCGGCTCTCATGCAAACTTACTAGCCGGCTTACGCTATAGACTAGGCGTTACGCTACATGGCTTAAGGCGTTAGTTCAGGTCCATACATACGGCCCCTGACCTTCCCTCTTCTTAACACTGGCTCTGAAACTTTCATATCAGTGTGGCATTGCAGCTTCAAAGGGAAATCAAATTATTGGGTGGATTAGGAGAAATATAACATACAATGAAAAAAGCTAATTATACCTCTGCATAAAACAATAGTTAGGCCTCATTTAGAGTACAGCATACAAGCTTGGAGACCATATCGTAAGATTTAACAAGATTGCCATCTCAAACAACAAGTTCCAGATGGCAAAGTGGACAAGGAAGCCATCGGCTTATTGAGAGTCCAATAATTTTCTCATCTATGTGTAGCCCACCCTTATCAAATATCTGTCAATTCAATTTTTTTAAACATATTCACACTACTAGCATTAACACAATCATTTGGCAGTTTGTTCCATTCATTTATCACCCTCTGTGAGAAAGAGTACTTTCTCATGTCCAACCTACACTGCTCCTTAACTAGTGCTGCTTTGTGTCCTCTGGTTCTACTGCCTTCTTTAAATTTGAAGAACATATTCCTCTCAACATCCTCATAACCGTTCATTATTTTAAATACTTCTATTTGGTCTCCTCTTAGTCTCCTGGTATCTAGTGTTGTCAAACCACATTGTAATAAGCGACTTTCGTAACTAAGGTCTCTCAATTCTGGAATCAGTTTGGTTGCTCTTCGTTGTATTCTTTCTAGCTTTTCTATGTCCTTTTTACGATACGGCCACCATGCTTGAATACAATATTCCAAATGAGGTCTAACTATTGCTTTGTACAGGGGTACAATTAGCTGTTTCTCCTTATACATGATAGTTCTCCTAATTAGCTCTACAATTTGATTTCCTTTTGAAGCCGCAATCCCACATTGCTCTGAAACTTTCATGTCAGCACTAAATATTACTCCTAAGTCCTTTTCTTGTGTGGTTCTACCTAGTACAGCATCCCCCATTTTATATTCTTTGTCCATGTTTCCATGTCCTATGTGTATACATTTGCACTTCCCAAAATTGAATAACATTTGCCACTTTCTGACCATTTAACTAATTTATCTAGATCATCCTTTAAACTTTGTTTATCTGTATCATTTGTAACCTTTCTGAATACTTTTGTGTCATATGCAAATTTTAGTACTTTGCTAGGTATGTCATCTTCTAGATCATTTATATATATATATATATATATATATATATATATATATATATATATATATATATATATATATATATATATATATATATACATATATATATATATATATATATTAAAAACAGTATAGGGCCTAATACTGATCCCTGTGGTACCCCACTCAAAACCGATTTCCAGTTTGAAATTTCACCGTCTACTATTACTCTCTGTCTTCTGTGTGTAAGCCAATTTTCTATCCTGTTGATTACATCATTACCTATGCCATGGGCTTTTAGTTTAAGTATCAATATTTGATGTGGCACTTTATTGAAAGATTTCTGAAAATCTAAGTAGACAACATCCACTGGTGACCCGTCATCTACCCACTTTGTAATTTCTTAAAAAAACACAAGAGACTGGTTAGACATGACCTTGCTTTTAGGAATCCATGTTGAGATGTATTTATTAAATTATGTTTTACAAGGAATTCCACCATGTGGTCTCTAATTAATGTTTCGAGTAATTTACATACAACTGATGTTAAACTCACTGGTCTGTAATGTTCTGGCTTGTTCCTCGATACCTTCTTAAATAGTGGCGTAATGTTTGCTACTTTCCATTCTGAAGGAACTACTCCTTCTTCTAGTCACAAGTTAAACAATTTTGCAAGAGGTGTACTAATTTGCTCAACAATTTCCTTAAGCAGTTTTGGTGGTATCCCATCATCACCAGGTGATTTTTAACAAGATTTAACAAGATTTGCCATCCAAGCAAAAGGCCCAGATGGCAAGTGGACAAGGAAGCCATTGGCTTATCGAGAGTCCAACAATGTTCATCTACTTATAACCCGCCCTCCTGAGATATGTGTCAACCTTGTTTTTAAACATATTCGCGTTGCTAGCAGTTACACAATCTGTAGACAATTTGTTCCATTCATTTATTGTCCTCTGTGAGAACGAGTGCTTCCTGATGTCCAATCTACATTGATCCTTTACTAATTTTACCTCATTTCCTCTAGTTCTGCTATCCTTCTTGAGTGAGAAAAAGATATTTCTATCAATATTTTCATACCCATTCAATATCTTAAAAACTTCAATCTGATCTCCTCTGAACCTCCTTGTCTCTAGAGTTGTTAAACCACATTCTTTCAGGCGTTCTTCATAACTAAGGTATCTCAGTTCTGGAATCATTTAAGTTGCTCTCCTTTGTATGCATTCAAGCGTATCTATATCCTTCTTATGATATGGTCTCCATGCTTGTTTACAGTATTCTAATTGAGGTCTAACTATTGCTTTATAAAGAGGTATAATTAACTTTTTTCCCTTGTATGTTATGTTTATTCTAATCAATCCAAGAATTTGATTATCCTTTGAAGCTGCAATACCACACTGCTCTGAAACTTTCATATCAGCGCTTTTTGTAACTCCTAAGTCCTTTTCTTTTACAGTAGTACCCAGAACAGTATCTCCCATTTTATAATTTACATTCAAGTTCCCATGTCCTGTATGTAGGCATTTACATTTCCCAAAATTGAACAACATCTGCCATTTCTCAGACCATTCCATGTATGTTTTGTAAATGTTGTTTATCACCATCAGTATTAACCTTTCTAAACAGTTTTGTGTCACCGGAAAATTTCAGTACGTTACTTGTTATATTGTCGTCCAAGTCATTGATATATATTAAGAATAATATAGGTCCTAATACTGATCCTTGAGGTACCCCACTCAAAACCGGTTTCCAATTTGAAACTTCTCCATCTACTACAACTCGTTGTCTTCTGTCAGTCAGCCATTGTTCTATCCAGTCAGTTATGCTATCCCCGATACCATGGGCTTTTAATTTAAGTAGTAATCTTTGATGTGGCATTTTGTCAAAAGCTTTCTGAAAATCTAAGTAGATAATATCTACTGGCGATCCCACGTCTATCCACTTAGTGATTTCTTCCAAAAAATATAATATATTTGTTAAGCATGACCTCGCTTTAAGGAATCCGTATTGAGACGAATTTAATAATTGATGCTTAACGAGGAAGTCCACCATATGGTCTTTAATTAACCTTTCTAATAATTTACAAATCACTGACGTTAAACTCACTGGTCTGTAATTCTCTGACTTATTTCTCGAACCCTTTTTAAATAATGGTATGATGTTTGCTTATTTCCATTCAAACGGAACAACTCCCTCTTTTAATGACAAGTTGAATACTATTGCAAGTGGTATACTGATTTGTTCTACTGTTTCCATTAGTAATTTTGGAGGAATCCCATTCACTCCCTGTGATTTGTTATCCATCCACTCCCGGTGATTTATTATCTTTCATCTTCTTAATTTTGTTTGCAATCATTACAGGAGTTACAAATAACTGCCCTAAATGTTCTGATTTATTTCCCTCAAATTTAGTAAATGGAACTGGAAGTGAGCTGATATCTTCTGTGGTAAATACTGAGCTGAAATGCTCATTCAGGACCTCTGCAAACCCCTCTGAAATTATGTTTCTCCTGTTGTTTTCCAGTGGTCCGACCTTATCTCGAACGTTCTGTTTACTCCTTACATAAGCATAGAAACTCTTGCTGTATTTTTTATATTACCTGCCAATTTTTTTTCAAAGGTTCTTTTAGATTTTCTAATTTCAGTTGTAGCTAGGTTAAGTGCCTCTTTGTAATTTGCATAGCTTTATCCTTTCTGGTACGCCTATAAACCCTCCACATAGTTTGCTTAAACACTATTTTTCTAATAGCTTCTTTTGACAAGTGTTTCTTTCTAGACCGTTTTCCTTGTTTTTTCAAGGGAACAAATCGATGATACTCTCAATTTCATATTTTAGAATATTCCAAAATTCAGTTGCGGTCTTTTTCATCAGCATGTTATTCCAATCTAGCTTTGCTAAGTATTTTCTCATTTCTTTATAGTTATCTATGTGGAAGTTTCTCCTATACGTTTTTTTATTTGTACTTTCTGATTTTACATTGATGTCAAAATGTATTTGATTGTGGTCACTGTTACCCAATGGTTCATGTATTTTTACATTGTCCACTAATTCTTTTGTGATGATAAAACTATATCTAATACATTTTCTCCCATGGTTGGTTCTAGCACGTGCTGAGTAAGGAAGCTCTGCTGAATTAAAAATAAAAATTGTTGGTCCTCAACCCCTGTACTCTCTAGAGATTTCCATTGTTTGTATCCATGGTTAAAATCTCCCATTATGATACATTCCCCTTTACTAACTTCCTTTATAGCATTTTGTATTTTTGTGTTATCCTCTTCGTTTATGTTTGGACTTCGGTAAACTAATCCAATAGTTAATTTTGAATTTCCTGAAACTATTTTGCACCAAACAGCTTCATCGTAATCTGCTTTGCTTTCTAATTTTATTTCATCAGCCTGAATAGATTATTTAACATATAAAATAACACCCCCTCCCCTTCTTCCTATTCGATCTCTCCTAAACATTACGTATCCTGTCAATCCTAATTCAGCATCTGTAATGTCTGTGTTGGCCCATGATTCGGTTATACCAATTATGTGAGGGTCAGTATCTTCTACCATAATGTTTAATCCGTTTTTCTTATTTACTATACTCCTAGCATTTAAACACACGCATCTATAACCTGCTTCAGATATCTTTTTCGGACATTTTTTTTATTAGTTTATCTGTACTAGTGGCCTCTTGTCCTGCTTGAGGCATCTCTAAGTAACCCCCCTGCGCTTCTAGTTTAAATAGTGTTTATTACCAACAATATTCGTTATGCTACCCACACCACTGTCTACTGCTGCTGCGAGTCCATCAGCAAATACTGCTGCCCCATTTCCACTTAGATGAAGCCCGTCCTTCATGTACATATCAGCCCTTCCAACAATACTTCCCCACGAATCCACAAAACCCACTTCCTCTTCCCTACATAGCTTCTCGACTAGCATGTTCATTGCCATCCCCCGGCAATTTCGATATCTATGACCCCTCCTTCCTATAACTGGTAGAATCCCTGACAGTGTTACCTGCTCAACCCGCGTCTGCTTTAGTGTTCTGACCAAATTCCTGTATTTCCTAACTATGGCAGTTGTACCCTCCCTCTCTATGTTATTTGTCCCTACGTGTACTAAAACAGATCCACCCTTGCCCAAACCCACAATGTTTTCTACCCTCTCAGTTATCACCTCTATTTTTGCCCCAGGCAAGCAAACTACAACGTCATCTCCCTTGTTTAAGACTCTGTCGGTGTTCCTAACTATTGAGTCCCCCACAAACACTCTTGCTCTCTTTCTCACCCCCTCTATCACTGCCTCGGAATAGCTCTTCCGATGGATCCCCTCCACAACAGTCTGTCCTGCAGCCTTGTCACTTGGTGGCAGACTGTTATCAGGCTCTCTCTCACTCAGCAACATTTCACCTTTCCCTCCCGTCTCCTGGCTAACTTGCACTCCTGTCGCCTTCCCTCCTGTCTCCCTCACTCCCATCACCTTAACTATCGTCTCCCCCCGACTCCTTCGCTACTGTCTCCCCCACTCCCCTTTCCTTCGATCCATTTGTCTTCCCTCCCATTTCTTTCCTTCTCGTCTCCTTTCGTCCTGTCTCCCTATGTCCCGTCTCCTTCCATCCTGTCTCCCTACGACATGTCACCTTACCACCTATCAACCTCCTCCCAGGCAAGGTAAGAAGGATATAGATGTAGAGGAGAGCAACTAAAATGATTCCAGAACTGAAAGACCTTAGTTTTATGAAGAATTAGTGAAATAATGTGGTTTAACAACCCAAGAGACAAAGCTGGAATAACAACCAATGCTATCAGTATTATATAGAGAGTTAGATTTGTTTAATAAATGATCACCAATACACCCCACCCTCATATAACACTCCATCAAGCTTACAATAGCAACTATCCAAGAGGGTTTTCAAAGAGGCTATCTCTTTTCCAAAAGCGTTCATCATTTCCTCAATGATAATATATACAGGAGGGTTGGAGGAGGAAGAGGGGGAAGGAGGGGGCGAAGTGGAGGAGGAGGCTGAGGGTATGAGGAGGAAGAGGGGAGGAGTGTGAGGGTTGGAGGAGGAAGAGGAGTAGGAGGTTGAGGGGGAGGTGTGGAACGGTTAGTGGAGTGGGAGTGTTGGATGAGGAAGAAGAGGAAGAGCAGGAGGGACAGGAGGAGAAAGAGAAGGAGGAGTGTGGGAGGAGGATGATTGAATGAGAGGGAGGGTTGGAGGAGGAAGAAGAACACGAGGAGGGGAGTGAGAGGGGGCTGAGGAGGAGGATAGTTCATTATGTAATATGTAACAGTCTTTTCATACAATGGAAATAAAAAAAATTCGATATAAGTTGGGTAGTTTTAGTGTGCCACAATTTTGTGACCAACATGTGCCCTAATATTGGCTGGACATGGGGGATAATGATTATCTAGATAGTGTACGTTTTGTTGGACATGGATATTAATTATTATCTCGATAGCATACGTTTTGTTGGACATGGAGGTTAATGATTATCTAGACAGCGTACGTTGTGTTGGACATGGAGGTTAATGATTGCAAGATTTAACAAGATTTGCTATCCAAGCCAAAGGCACAGATGACAAGTGGACAAGGAAGTCATTGGCTTATCAAAAGTCCAACAATGTTCATCTACGTGTAACCCGCCCTCCTGAGATATGTGTCAATCTTGTTTTTAAACATATTCACACTGCTAGTAGTCTTGAATGAGAAAAACATATTTCTTCTAAATATTTTCATACCCATTCAGTGTATTAAAAACTTCAATTTGGTCTCCTCTTAACCGCTTTGTCTCTAGGGTTGTTAAACCACATTCTTTCACTCATTCTTCATAAAACTAAGGTCTTTCAGTTCTGGAATCATTTTAGTTGCTCTCCTCTACATCTATATCCTTCTTTCCTTGCCTGGGAGGAGGTTGAGAGGTGGTAAGGTGACAGGTCGTAGGGAGACAGGATGGAAGGAGACGGGACTTAGGGAGACAGGACGAAAGGAGACGAGAAGGAAAGAAATGGGAGGGAAGACAAATGGATCGAAGGAAAGGGGAGTGGGGGAGACAGTAGCGAAGGAGTCGGGGGGGGGGAGACGATAGTTAAGGTGATGGGAGTGCGGGAGACAGGAGGGAAGGCGACAGGAGTGCAAGTTAGCCAGGAGACGGGAGGGAAAGGTGAAATGTTGCTGAGTGAAAGAGAGAGCCTGATAACAGTATGCCACCAAGTGACAAGGCTGCAGGACAGAATGTGATGGAGGGGATCCATCGGAAGAGCTATTCCGAGGCAGTGATAGAGGGGGTGAGAAAGAGAGCAAGAGTGTTTGTGGGGGACTCAATAGTTAGGAACCCCGACAGAGTCTTAAACAAGAGAGATGACGTTGTAGTTTGCTTGCCTGGGGCAAAAATAGAGGTGATAACTGAGAGGGTAGAAAACATTGTGGGTGTGGGCAAGGGTGGATCTGTTTTAGTACACGTAGGGACAAATAACATAGAGAGGGAGGGTACAACTGCCAAAGTTAGGAAATACAGGAATTTGGTCAGAACACTAAAGCAGACGCGGGTTGAGCAGGTAACACTGTCAGGGATTCTACCAGTTATAGGAAGGAGGGGTCATAGATATCGAAATTTCCGGGGGATGGCAATTAAAATGCTAGTCGAGAAGCTATGTAGGGAAGAGGAAGTGGGTTTTGTGGATTCGTGGGAAGTATTGTTGGAAGGGCTGATATGTACATGAAGGACGGGCTTCATCTAAGTGGAAATGGGGCAGCAGTATTTGCTGATGGACTCGCAGCAGCAGTAGACAGTGGTGTGGGTAGCATAACGAATATTGTTGGTAATAAACACTATTTAAACTAGAAGCGCAGGGGGGTTACTTAGAGATGCCTCAAGCAGGACAAGAGGCCACTAGTACAGATAAACTAATAAAAAAAATGTCCGAAAAAGATATCTGAAGCAGGTTATAGATGCGTGTGTTTAAATGCTAGGAGTATAGTAAATAAGAAAAACGGATTAAACATTATGGTAGAAGATACTGACCCTCACATATTTGGTATAACCGAATCATGGGCCAACACATACATTACAGATGCTGAATTATGATTGACAGGATACGTAATGTTTAGGAGAGATCGAATAGGAAGAAGGGGAGGGGGAGTTATTTTATATGTTAAAGAATCTATTCAGGCTGATGAAATAAAATTAGAAAGCAAAGCAGATTACGATGAAGCTGTTTGGTGCAAAATAGTTTCAGGAAATTCAAAATTAACTATTGGATTAGTTTACCGAAGTCCAAACATAAACGAAGAGGATAACACAAAAATACAAAATGCTATAAAGGAAGTTAGTAAAGGGGAATGTATCATAATGGGAGATTTTAACCATGGACACAAACAATGGAAATCTCTAGAGAGTACAGGGGGTGAGGACCAACAATTTTTATTTTTAATTCAGGAGAGCTTCCTTACTCAGCACGTGCTAGAACCAACCATGGGAGAAAATGTATTAGATATAGTTTTATCATCACAAAAGAATTAGTGGACAATGTAAAAATACATGAACCATTGGGTAACAGTGACCACAATCAAATACATTTTGACATCAATGTAAAATCAGAAAGTACAAATAAAAAAACGTATAGGAGAAACTTCCACATAGATAACTATAAAGAAATGAGAAAATACTTAGCAAAGCTAGATTGGAATAACATGCTGATGAAAAAGACCGCAACTGAATGTTGGAATATTCTAAAATATGAAATTGAGAGTATCATCGATTTGTTCCCTTGAAAAAACAAGGAAAACGGTCTAGAAAGAAACACTTGTCAAAAGAAGCTATTAGAAAAAATAGTGTTTAAGCAAACTATGTGGAGGGTTTATAGGCGTACCAGAAAGGATAAAGCTATGCAAATTACAAAGAGGCACTTAACCTAGCTACAACTGAAATTAGAAAATCTAAAAGAACCTTTGAAAAAAAATTGGCAGGTAATATAAAAAATACAGCAAGAGTTTCTATGCTTATGTAAGGAGTAAACAGAACGTTCGAGATAAGGTCGGACCACTGGAAAACAACAGGAGAAACATAATTTCAGAGGGGTTTGCAGAGGTCCTGAATGAGCATTTCAGCTCAGTATTTACCACAGAAGATATCAGCTCACTTCCAGTTCCATTTACTAAATTTGAGGGAAATAAATCAGAACATTTAGGGCAGTTATTTGTAACTCCTGTAATGATTGCAAACAAAATTAAGAAGATGAAAGATAATAAATCACCGGGAGTGGATGGATAACAAATCACAGGGAGTGGATGGGATTCCTCCAAAATTACTAATGGAAACAGTAGAACAAATCAGTATACCATTTGCAATAGTATTCAACTTGGTCATTAATAGAGGGAGTTGTTCCGTTTGAATGGAAAGAAGCAAACATCATACCATTATTTAAAAAGGGTTCGAGAAATAAGTCAGAGAATTACAGACCAGTGAGTTTAACGTCAGTGATTTGTAAATTATTAGAAAGGTTAATTAAAGACCATATGGTGGACTTCCTCGTATAGCATAAATTATTAAATTCGTCTCAATACGGATTCCTTAAAGCGAGGTCATGCTTAACAAATATATTATGTTTTTTTGGAAGAAATCACTATGTGGATAGACGTGGGATCGCCAGTAGATATTATCTACTTAGATTTTCAGAAAGCTTTTGACAAAGTGCCACATCAAAGATTACTACTTAAATTAAAAGCCCATGGTATCGGGGATAGCATAACTGACTGGATAGAACAATGGCTGACTGACAGAAGACAACGAGTTGTAGTAGATGGAGAAGTTTCAAATTGGAAACCGGTTTTGAGTGGGGTACCTCAAGGATCAGTATTAGGACCTATATTATTCTTAATATATATCAATGACTTGGACGACAATATAACAAGTAACGTACTTAAATTTTCGGATGACACAAAACTGTTTAGCAAGGTTAATACTGATGGTGATAAACAACATTTACAAAACATACATGGAATGGTCTGAGAAATGGCAGATGTTGTTCAATTTTGGGAAATGTAAATGCCTACATACAGGACATGGGAACTTGAATGTAAACTATAAAATGGGAGATACTGTTCTGGGTACTACTGTAAAAGAAAAGGACTTAGGAGTTACAATAAGCGCTGATATGAAAGTTTCACAGCAATGTGGTATTGCAGCTTCAAAGGATAATCAAATTCTTGGATTGATTAGAATAAACATAACATACAAGGGAAAAAAGTTAATTATACCTCTTTATAAAGCAATAGTTAGACCTCATTTAGAATACTGTATACAAGCATGGAGACCATATCATAAGAAGGATATAGATACGCTTGAACGCATACAAAGGAGAGCAACTAAAATGATTCCAGAACTGAGAGACCTTAGTTATGAAGAACGCCTGAAAGAATGTGGTTTAACAACTCTAGAGACAAGTAGGTTAAGAGGAGAACAGAATGAAGTTTTTAAGATATTGAATGGGTATGAAAATATTGATAGAAATATCTTTTTCTCACTCAAGAAGGATAGCAGAACTAGAGGACATGAGGTAAAATTAGTAAAGGATCAATGTAGATTGGACATCAGGAAGCACTCGTTCTCACAGAGGACAATAAATGAATGGAACAAATTGTCTACAGATTGTGTAACTGCTAGCAGCGCGAATATGTTTAAAAACAAGGTTGACACATATCTCAGGAGGGCGGGTTATAAGTAGATGAACATTGTTGGACTCTCGATAAGCCAATGGCTTCCTTGTCCACTTGCCATCTGGGCCTTTTGCTTGGATGGCAAATCTTGTTAAATCTTGATAAAAATCACCTGGTGATGATGGGATACCACCAAAACTGCTTAAGGAAATTGTTGAGCAAATTAGTACACCACTTGCAAAATTGTTTAACTTTTGACTAGAAGAAGGAATAGTTCCTTCAGAATGGAAAGTAGCAAACATTACGCCACTATTTAAGAAGGGATCGAGGAACAAGCCAGAACATTACAGACCAGTGAGTTTAACATCAGTTGTATGTAAATTACTCGAAACATTAATTAGAGACCACATGGTGGAATTCCTTGTAAAACTTAATTTAATAAATACATCTCAACATGGATTCCTAAAAGCAAGGTCATGTCTAACCAGTCTCTTTTGTTTTTTTGAAGAAATTACAAAGTGGGTAGATGACGGGTCACCAGTGGATGTTGTCTACTTAGATTTTCAGAAATCTTTCGATAAAGTGCCACACCAAAGATTGATACTTAAACTAAAAGCCCATGGCATAGGTAATGATGTAATCAACTGGATAGAAAAGTGGCTTACACACAGAAGACAGAGAGTAATAGTAGACGGTGAAATTACAAACTGGAAATCGGTTTTGAGTGGGGTACCACAGGGATCAGTATTAGGCCCTATACCGTTTTTAATATATATATATATATATATATATATATATATATATATATATATATATATATATATAAATGATCTAGAAGATGACATACCTAGCAAAGTACTAAAATTTGCATATGACACAAAAGTATTCAGAAAGGTTACAAATGATACAGATAAACAAAGTTTACAGGATGATCTAGATAAATTAGTTAAATGGTCAGAAAGTGGCAAATGTTATTCAATTTTGGGAAGTGCAAATGTATACACATAGGACATGGAAACATGGACAAAGAATATAAAATGGGGGATGCTGTACTAGGTAGAACCACACAAGAAAAGGACTTAGGAGTAATATTTAGTGCTGACATGAAAGTTTCAGAGCAATGTGGGATTGCGGCTTCAAAAGGAAATCAAATTCTAGAGCTAATTAGGAGAACTATCATGTATAAGGAGAAACAGCTAATTGTACCCCTGTACAAAGCAATAGTTAGACCTCATTTGGAATATTGTATTCAAGCATGGTGGCCGTATCGTAAAAAGGACATAGAAAAGCTAGAAAGAATACAACGAAGAGCAACCAAACTGATTCCAGAATTGAGAGACCTTAGTTACGAAAGTCGCTTATTACAATGTGGTTTGACAACACTAGATACCAGGAGACTAAGAGGAGACCAAATAGAAGTATTTAAAATAATGAACGGTTATGAGGATGTTGAGAGGAATATGTTCTTCAAATTTAAAGAAGGCAGTAGAACCAGAGGACACAAAGCAGCACTAGTTAAGGAGCAGTGTAGGTTGGACATGAGAAAGTACTCTTTCTCACAGAGGGTGATAAATGAATGGAACAAACTGCCAAATGATTGTGTTAATGCTAGTAGTGTGAATATGTTTAAAAAAATTGAATTGACAGATATTTGATAAGGGTGGGCTACACATAGATGAGAAAATTATTGGACTCTCAATAAGCCGATGGCTTCCTTGTCCACTTTGCCATCTGGAACTTGTTGTTTGAGATGGCAATCTTGTTAAATCTTACGATATGGTCTCCAAGCTTGTATGCTGTACTCTAAATGAGGCCTAACTATTGTTTTATGCAGAGGTATAATTAGCTTTTTTCATTGTATGTTATATTTCTCCTAATCCACCCAATAATTTGATTTCCCTTTGAAGCTGCAATGCCACACTGATATGAAAGTTTCAGAGCCAGTGTTAAGAAGAGGGAAGGTCAGGGGCCGTATGTATGGACCTGAACTAACGCCTTAAGCCATGTAGCGTAACGCCTAGTCTATAGCGTAAGCCGGCTAGTAAGTTTGCATGAGAGCCGACTAGGCTGAATTTCCCACTGTATCCAGGCGTATCTTTAAACCCAAGAACCACCAGGACTAACTGTTTGGTCTCTGGCATAAGAACCACCGGGACGAACTGCTTGGTCTCTGGCATGAGAACCACCGGGACGAACTGCTTGGTCTCTGACATAAGAACCACCGGGACCAACTGCTTGGTCTCTGGCAAACGAACCACCAGGACCAACTGTTTGGTCTCTGGCATACGAACCACCAGGACCAACTGTTTGGTCTCTGGCATAAGAACCACCAGAACCAACTGTTTGGTATCTGGCATAATAACCACAGGGACCATCCGTTTGGTCTCTGGCATAAGGACCACCAGGACCAACTGATTGGTCTCTGGCATAAGAACCACCAGGCCAACTGTTTGGTCTCTGGCATAAGAACCACCAGGCCAACTGTTTGTTCTCTGGCATAAGAACCACCAGGCCAACTGTTTGGTCTCTGGCATAAGAACCACCAGGACCAACCGTTTGGTCTCTGACATCAGAACCAACGGGACCAACTGCTTCGTCTCTGGCATAAGAACCACCGGGACCAACTGTTTGGTCTCTGGCATAAGAACCACCAGGACCAACTGTTTGGTCTCTGGCATAAGAACCACCAGGACCAACTGTTTGGTATCTGGCATAATAACCATTAGGACCAACTGTTTGGTCTCTGGCACAAGAACCACCAGGACCAACTGTTTGGTGTCTGGCATAATAATCGGGCAAATGTTAGATTGGGGCAGTGATTGTTTGACGTAGATGACGTCGATGACTTTGAGACAAAATAGAATATGCAGTGATTGAACTAATTCTGCGGAAATTATTTATGACATTCAAAGTTCAGATTTATATACTTATATTATTATGTCCATTGACCACATCAGCATATATCTGCGGTTTGTTTGATGGCCCTCTCCCCGTCTATTTTGTTTGGTGGTCCGCTCCCCGTCTGTTTTGTTTGGTGGTCCGTTCCCCGTCTGTTTTGTTTTATGGTCCGCTCCCCGTCTGTTTTGTTTGGTGGTTCGTTCCCCGTCTGGTTTGTTTGGTGGTCCACTGTTTTGTTTGGTGATCCGATCCCCGTCTCTTTTGGTCCCACACACTACTTAGAGTTGTCAATTTTAAAATGTTATATTTCTTTTTAATGCCGTCCTCCTTGCAAAAGTTGTGGTGTATGACACCTAACGCGCGCGTTTACCTTGGCTTCGGCTTGGGGGTGATATCTCGCCAATACTTCTCTCTTTTAATCATTATCGAGCTTTGTAACTTACTCGTGGTCGTTACTTTATTTACTCAATCATACATATAATATATCCATCTTTAAAGTTTGCTTTTCCTTAAGTTCTGCTTTCCGCTGAGGACAACGCCTTTGGAATTAACGCTGACTTCAAACTAAGACTGAAATATGTGACCATTTGACCTGTTGCACGTGTGTAGTGCAATGGAATGTGTCAGGAATCCCATGGTCTAGTTTAGAGTCGGGGTCCATGGAAGGGGGTCCGTGAACTGGAGGCAAAAATGTATTATTTCGTAAAGTTCCTTCCTGTTTATATGCATTTTCTGGGGGGTCCATAGCTTTCTTTAGATTCTCAAAGGGGTCCGGGACCTAAAATAGGTTAAGAAGCACTGCTAGTATAGAGCCTAGTCTATAGGGTTCAGCCTACAGTTGATTTTCCCATTGTTGGTCATGTTTACATTTTGTTTGAGTATAAGAAAACGTGACCATCAAAAAGTTACCTGCCGCTGTCATCACTGACATTCTGATCGAGTTTTGTTAAAAGTAGACATTTCTAGCTCTTGCAAAATACACAGTATGTGTGATACCTGTTAATGTAGATCAACATTGGCACGAATTATACAGTGCACATGAGCCTAGCGGACAAAAATCCACCATTTCACTCTCAACATCTTCCATCAGCAAACCTAGCAATGTCTCTGCTCAAATGCACTCATGTCAGATCATATGAATTTTTCAACCATACTATGCCGTACATTCGTATGTAACACACCGAGAAGTCTAACTGAGGCCTGACCTCCACAGGCTCCAGTCAAAACCAGCGACGCCACCCGCACGATGTCTTGTCTGTAGCGTTGCCGCAGTGCTGTCGCCTCGTCGCATATGTAGACATGTGTCAAACATTATGCACGGAAGACTCACAGCTTCCTCGTGATCTTGCCGGTTAGGGTGCAGGCCTGGCACGAGTACAGTCTATCCGGAAAGGGTGCAGGCCTCGCACGAGTACAATCTTGCCGGTTAGGGTGCAGGCGTCGCACGAGTGCAGTCTTGCCGGTTAGGGTGCAGGCCTCACACGAGTACAGCAAGACAGAGCTGATGCGAACATAGCAGTGCCGAGGGAGCCGCTCGTATCTCAAAATGTGCGTCATTCTGGGAGGATGTAGAGTAACTCCTTATTCCCGCTGTATTAAAACACGCCAATTAATATAATCACAGCTGCCATTGAAACATGAAATAATGTGAGAGAGATCAGTGGTTTGATGCCATCATTGCACTAGTGAAATAATGTGAGAGAGATAAGTGTTTCGAAGCCATCATTGCTCTAGTGAAATAATGTGAGAGAGATCAGTGTTTCGAAGCCATCATTGCTCTAGTGAAATAATGTGAGAGAGATCAGTGTTTCGACGCCATCATTGCACTAGTGAAATAATGTGAGAGAGATCAGTGTTTCGAAGCCATCATTGCACTAATGAAATAATGTGAGAGAGATCAGTGTTTCGAAGCCATCATTGCACTAGTGAAATAATGTGAGAGAGATCAGTGTTTTGATGCCATCATTGCACTAGTGAAATAATTAATGATAAATCAGGAGAAAGACAATGAAGACGCCAGCGTCAACGATGATGAAGAAGATGATTTGACACCTCCAACTAACCTGGATATGAGAAATGTTCTCCGTGTGTTGAGGAAAGACTTGTCCTTCTGCTGGTTCTATGACTTTCCACTTATAAAGAAGACAGGTCATATAGTACCCATTTACCACGTGATCTATTTCGTCATCTTCCGACAGCCGTATAACATGTCTAGTAACGGAATCTCTGTCATACACTGGCACATCGCTGACTGTTCATGTCTAGTAACGGACTCTCGATCACACACTGGCACATCGTTGACTGCTCATCGCCAAACTTGACAGAAGCGAATCTTCAATGTTTGGGGTAGAATTGAGGAGATATTCTCGTCAAAATGCGTTCTATGTAACACCGAATTGTTGGCTAGCGAGGGCTACTGCGAACAGGTCCGCGACTTTGTGTCGGAATCGGTGTTTGTCCTCAACAAGAACGCCTCAATCAGTGAGAGATGGAACTCAGTAGAACAGGCTCTGAAGTCAGCGGCGGAATCAACCATTGGTCAGACCATCCCGGTGGCCAGATGAAACGTACCACATTGCGCTGACATTGATGCAATGTCTGCAGAATAGCGGGTGCTGAAACTATGGCTACAATACACAAGAACACTGTGCCTCAAAGCTCGCATTTAAAGCCCAAGCAAAATAGACAACCTAGCCTCAAAAGTCTAACACCTCCACGACGGCGCAAACATCTTACTGATGTCACGGAAACCTGTCGCCAACATGTCGGATGCGTTTTATGTGAAACAGCCACACTGAACGCGCGTATCACAGACAACGTCGGTTTCTAGTTTAGCGACCCAGCTTCGGAACGTCTGCCAACTCTAGTAGGAAGACCGTCACGATGCCCCCTCTCTCTCTCCGTCTCTGTCTCCGTCTTCGTCTCCCTCTCCCTCTCCATCTCCCTCTCTCTCTCTCTCTGTCCCTCCCTCCCTCCCTCCGTTACAAATAAAGTAACATTACAAATAAACATTATATTCCTCTTCCTCCTCCAACCGTCCCACTTCTCCCACTACTTCTCCCCCTTCTCTTACTCTTCCTCCTCTATCCCTCACACTCAATCCCCGTCCTCCTCCCCCTGTTCCTACTGATCGTATTCCTCCTCCAACCCTCCCACTCCTCCACTTACTCTCCTCCCCTACTCCTACTCTTCCTCCGCATGTCCCTCCTACTCTTCTTCCTCCTACAACCCTCCCACTCCTCGAACCCTCCAACTCTACCAACCCTCCCACTCCTCCAACCCTTCCACTCCTCCAACCCTCGTACTCCTCCAACCCTCCCACTCACCCCCCTCAACCTTTCTGAATAACGATTATAATATGAAATGACAAACGTATTTGTTTTAGTACAAGGCCGAGAGAACAGAGATAAACTTCAAAAGGTGGCCAGTCAGCTGGAGGTCCGTGAACAACAGGTGACCAGTCAGCTGGAGGTCCATGAACAACAGGTGGCCAGTCAGCTAGAGGTCCATGAACAACAGGTGGCCAGTCAGCTGGAGGTCTTTGGACAAAAGCTGAAAGAAGTCAGGACAACCCAGGAGAAGGCGAACGAGAAGATGACAGGTAAGGTGTTTAGGCAGATATTGCATGGAGAGGGAGATCACATTCCTCTTGTTGGGACTGGGGGATAGTGTTTTATGTCGAATGGGGGTTAGTGTTTTATGTCGAGTGGGGGTTAGTGTTTTATGTTGAGTGGGGTTAGTGTTTTGTGTCGAGTGGCGGTTAGTGTTTTGTATCGAGTGGTGAATACACATACACATGTCACAGTCCAGATTCCGTAGTCCATTGTGGTGAATACACAGACACATGTCACAGTCCAGATTATGTAGTCCATTGTGTTGAATACAGAGACACATGTCACAGTCCAGATTCTGTAGTCCATTGTGTTGAATACAGAGACACATGTCACAGTCCAGATTCTGTAGTCCATTGTGTTGAATACAGAGACACATGTCACAGTCCAGATTCCGTAGTCCATTGTGTTGAATACACAGACACATGTCACAGTCCAGATTCTGTAGTCCATTGTGTTGAATACAGAGACACATGTCACAGTCCAGATTCCGTAGTCCATTGTGTTGAATACAGAAACACATGTCACAGTCCAGATTCTGTAGTCCATTGTGTTGAATACACAGACACATGTCACACTCCAGATTCTGTAGTCCATTGTGTTGAATACACAGACACATGTCACAGTCCAGATTCCGTAGTCCATTGTGTTGAATACAGAGACACATGTCACAGTCCAGATTCTGTAGTCCATTGTGTTGAATACACAGACACATGTCACAGTCCAGATTTTGTAGTCCATTGTGTTGAATACACAGACACATGTCACAGTCCAGATTCTGTAGTCCATTGTGTTGAATACACAGACACATGTCACAGTCTAGATTCTGTAGTCCATTGTGTTGAATACACAGACACATGTCACAGTCCAGATTCTGTAGTCCATTGTGTTGAATACACAGACACATGTCACAGTCCAGATTCTGTAGTCCATTGTGGTGAATACAGAGACACATGTCATAGTCCAGATTATGTAGTCCATTGTGTTGAATACACAGACACATGTCATAGTCCAGATTCTGTAGTCCATTGTGGTGAATACAGAGACACATGTCATAGTCCAGATTCTGTAGTCCATTGTGTTGAATACACAGACACATGTCACAGTCCAGATTCTGTAGTCCATTGTGTTGAATACACAGACACATGTCACAGTCTAGATTATGTAGTCCATTGTTTTGAATACACAGACACATGTCACAGTCCAGATTCTGTAGTCCATTGTGTTGAATACACAGACACATGTCACAGTCCAGATTCTGTAGTCCATTGTGTTGAATACACAGACACATGTCACAGTCTAGATTATGTAGTCCATTGTGTTGAATACACAGACACATGTCACAGTCCAGATTATGTAGTCCATTGTGGTGAATACACAGACACATGTCAAAGTCCAGATTATGTAGTCCATTGTGGTGAATACACAGCCACATGTCACAGTCCAGATTCTGTAGTCCATTGTGGTGAATACACATATACATGTCACAGTCCAGATTCTGTAGTCCATTGTGGTGAACACACAGACACATGTCACAGTCCAGATTATGTAGTCCATTGTGGTGAATACACAGACACATGTCACAGTCCAGATTATGTAGTCCATTGTGGTGAATACACAGACACATGTCACAGTCTAGATTCTGTAGTCCATTATGGTGAATACACAGACACATGTCACAGTCCAGATTATGTAGTCCACTGTGGTGAATACAGAGACACATGTCACAGTCCAGATTATGTAGTCCATTGTGGTTAATACACAGGCACATGTCAAAGTCCAGATTATGTAGTCCATTGTGTTGAATACACAATACATGTCACAGTCCAGATTCTGTAGTCCATTGTGGTGAATACAGAGACACATGTCACAGTCCAGATTATGTAGTCCATTGTGTTGAATACAGAGACACATGTCACAGTCCAGATTATGTAGTCCATTGTGGTGAATACACAGACACATGTCACAGTCCAGATTATGTAGTCCATTGTGGTGAATACAGAGACACATGTCACAGTCCAGATTCTGTAGTCCATTGTGGTGAATACACAGACACATGTCACAGTCCAGATTCTGTAGTCCATTGTGGTGAATACACAGACACATGTCACAGTCCAGATTCTGTAGTCCATTGTGGTGAATACAGAGACACATGTCACAGTCCAGATTCTGTAGTCCATTGTGGTGAATACAGAGACACATGTCACAGTCTAGATTATGTAGTCCATTGTGTTGAATACAGAGACACATGTCACAGTCCAGATTATGTAGTCCATTGTGTTGAATACAGAGACACATGTCACAGTCCAGATTCCGTAGTCCATTGTGTTGAATACAGAGACACATGTCACAGTCCAGATTCTGTAGTCCATTGTGTTGAATACAGAGACACATGTCACAGTCCAGATTATGTAGTCCATTGTGGTGAATACACAGACACATGTCAAAGTCCAGATTATGTAGTCCATTGTGTTGAATACACAGACACATGTCACAGTCCAGATTATGTAGTCCATTGTGGTGAATACACATATACATGTCACAGTCCAGATTATGTAGTCCATTGTGTTGAATACAGAGACACATGTCACAGTCCAGATTATGTAGTCCATTGTGTTGAATACAGAGACACATGTCACAGTCCAGATTCCGTAGTCCATTGTGGTGAATACACAGACATATGTCACAGTCCAGATTATGTAGTCCATTGTGGTGAATACAGAGACACATGTCACCGTCCAGATTATGTAGTCCATTGTGGTGAATACAGAGACACATGTCACAGTCTATATTATGTAGTCCATTGTGGTGAATACATAGACACATGTCACAGTTAAGTGGTTATTTGTCTGTATTAGTACATATTTGTTATGACAGTAACATTATAATTGTGCATTTATTTCAACATGCCCCTTTATATGAATTAGTATATATTAATGAAAAAAACATGATAACAAGTGTTTTTTTCTCTCAATGTTTTTTGTAGGATGAATTTCTATATGATTATACGGGTCAATATACTATGAGTCTATAACCCAAATCAATATGCTATATCTTTTTATATTATTTAGTTGAATTCATTATAAATATATTATTGCCTATAATATACAGTGGATGTGATCATTAAAGTTACATGTGAAGGAAACACAGGGTTAACTAAAGAAACAAGGGAGCCGTTATACCATTATAGTTGAATTCATTATAACTAAATTATTGCCTAAAATTAACGGTGGATGTGATCATTAAAGTTGAACTCTTTATAAATAAATTATTGCCTATAATATATAGTGGATGTGATTATTAAAGTTAAATATGAAGAAAACACAGGATTAACTAAACAAACAAGGGGGCATTATACCATTATAGTATGTGTTTTACCAGGCATGTTAGACACCGGCCCATATTGGTGTTAAATCAACTAAGTAAACCAATGTTGGATCAATGGTAGCATTTGATTGGCTAACTCGTAGTCGTCGTGTCAGAGCCATGCCAATATTTATGTTAAATCAACAAACGCTGTTGGAGGCGAATGTTGCACTAATGTTGACATGATGTCAAGTTCCCATTGGCTGACAGGCTGACATGAGGTCAATGCAGGCGTGACACTGACTGTCACACAGATGACATAGGCCAAAACATTGAAATTATATACAAACTTAACATATGGATACAATTATATATGTTTATGAATACAACACAACAAGAATACTTATTGTGTCAAAATACAACACAACAAGAAACCTTATTGTGCCAAAATCATCGGGAATCTGTGGTCAGCTTTAAGCAGTCTCAAACCGGTACTACATTTTAAAGTAGTCAACACACGTATGGATACACTTAAGAGCTAAGGAATTTAAGCACAACCTGCCTCCATCCCTGTATATTGGTCACATGGATGTAGTTGTTACTGTTCGTGTTATGCCGATGTTTATGACATATCTCACAACTATTATCACTGAATAGTTTCCCAGGAACACAAAGAATCTGGAGTTGTATTACCTATTCTTCTTTTCAGGTGGATTAGAGGAGCTGGAGGAACGTCTGAGAAAGGCTCAACAAGGCACAGTGGAAGATTATCTCAGTAAGAAAAAGGAAGAAGATGACAACGACACTGTCAAGGACCTTAGTGAGATGTACGTTGATCTTCGTATCCATGACAACAAAGATGCTTACAAGAGACTGGAGACTCGGACACATCATGATGTACTTGAGTTGCAGAAAGATTACAACAGTTGTCGTCCCATTGACATAAATGACTTGTTCATGCCTGAGACAGAACAGACCTTTGCCCCAAGAAGGGTACTTGTCGATGGGAAGGCAGGTATTGGCAAGACCATGTTGACCATGCACATACTTGATATGTGGGTGAATGGTCAGTTACAATTTAGATACGTCTTCTACTTTGCACTACGGAACCTGTCCCAATTCAGCAGCTGTTCACTAGAAGAGTTGTTCAGCGAGCATCATGAAGGTGAAAACACAGCTGAATTTGCCAAGCTTATCACTGAACATCCTGAAGATTGTCTAGTGGTCTTTGATGGCGCAGATGAAGTGCGCGGTGAAATGCCTGCGCTTGTGGCATCTATTCTACAGGGGGAAACACTCGAGAAGGCATCAGTACTTGTGACGACCAGGCCAGGCGGCATCAAAGATTACAAGTTCGACAAGACGGCAGAAATTTATGGTCTTACGCAAGAGAAGATCGATGAGTATACCTCAAAATTCTGCGAAGGTGACAAGCACTTAAAGACACGCATAGACGACTACATCAAGACAAACAGTAACATAACCGCTTTATGCTATGTTCCTTTCCAATGTGGTCTTGTCTGTCGCATTGTCAAGGCTAAAGAGCACAGCAAGGACAGCAAGGAAGCGTTGCCAGCAACAAACACTCAGTTGTACATCCTGGCTGTTACACATATGGGAGCTAAGCTCTACAATCCCAACAAAGCATATGGAACTGTAGATGAAGACGATGTTTTTGGTAAGCTGAAGAAACCCCTTCTCAATCACGCCAAACTCGCAAGAGTCGGAATGGGAGCGTCTCCAGTGAAGGTAACGTTTTCTACGAAAGAAATCAAGAAGCTGCACTTGGAGGAAGCTGTGACAGAATGTGGTCTGTTGACGCTCTCAAAGGAGAAGAACAAAGTCCAAGGAACACACCGCTGCACGTATTCGTTTATACATTTGACAGTGCAGGAGTTCCTGTCTGCTCTTGCACTGGTCAATAATCGCAACGATGTAGAGTCACTGATGAAGAAATCACGAAATGATGGACAACTTGACCTAATGTGGATGTTCTTGTGCGGACTTATTGGTGACCACAAGTACAAGACATTTCTGGACTCACTGGACTGTCAAACACAGATGACCGCAGAATGGTTACTCCAGCTTTTCATTCAACGAGAGCGTGATCAAATGGGAAGGGACCACAAACAGAGCGTGCTTCTAGTCTTACTGATAGTGTTCGAGGCTCAGCAACCAGAACTCTGGTCCACAGTGAAAGACTACGTGGTGGAAGGTGGCGGGAAACTTGATCTCAGCGGGCAGCAGATCAGCCCTGTCAAGTTGAACGCCATGACCTTCGTGTTCCAGAAGAGTGATATCACCTCTCTACAGTAAGTACCCACAGTCTGATCACAATAAACACTGCTGGGCATTTGTTGTCACTCTATTCAAGGTTGACATATATCGCTTGCTCCGTTGCTTCCTAATTTCATGTGACTCTAAAATACAATTGTTATGTTATACAACTTGTTTAATTTTTGTTTGTGCATTTCTGTTTTTAAACATATTCACGCTGCTGTGTTAAGTGAACAGGCTAATTAATTAAATTTGTCTGTTCTGGTCTTAATTAGGCTATTCACTTAACAAAGCTAACTAACACAACCTTGTCTGTTCTCGTCTCAATTAGGCTGTTCACTTAACAAAGCTAACTAACACGACCTTGGCTGTTCTCGTCTTAATTAGGCTGTTAACTTAACAAAGCTAACTAACACAACCTTGTCTATTCTCGTCTTAATTAGGCTGTTCACTTAACAAAGATAACTAACACAACCTTGTCTGTCCTTGTCTTAATTAGGCTGTTCGCTTAATAAAGCTAACTAACACAACCTTATCTGTTCTCGTCTTAATTAGCCTGTTTAGTTAATATAGCTAACTGATACAACCTTGTCTAATCTCGTCTTAATTAGGCTGTTCACTTAACAAAGCTAACTAACACAACCTTGTCTATTCTCGTCTTAATTAGGCTGTTCACTTAACAAAGCTAACTAACACAACCTTCTCTGTCCTTGTCTTAATTAGGATGTTCGCTTAACAAAGCTAACTAACACAACCTTATCTGTTCTCGTCTTAATTAGCCTGTTTACTTAACATAGCTAACTGATACAACCTTGTCTGTTCTCGTCTTAATTAGGCTGTTCACTTAACAAAGATAACTGACACAACCTTCTCTGTCCTTGTCTTAATTAGGCTGTTCACTTAACAAAGCTAACTAACACAACCTTGTCTGTTCTCGTCTTAATTAGGCTGTTCACTTAAAGCTAACAAACACAACCTTGTCTGTCCTCGTCTTAATTAGGCTGTTCACTTAAAGCTAACAAACACAACCTTGTCTGTTCTCGTCTTAATTAGGCTGTTCACATAAAAAAGCTTACAAACACAACCTTGTCTGTTCTCGTCTTAATTAGGCTGTTCACTTAACAAAGCTAACTAACACAACCTTGTCTGTTCTCGTCTTAATTAGGCTGTTCACTTAAAGCTAACAAACACAACCTTGTCTGTCCTCGTCTTAATTAGGCTGTTCACTTAAAGCTAACAAACACAACCTTGTCTGTTCTCGTCTTAATTAGGCTGTTCACATAAAAAAGCTTACAAACACAACCTTGTCTGTTCTCGTCTTGATAAGGCTATTCACTTAACAAAGCTAACAAACACAACCTTGTCTGTCCTCATCTTAATTAGGCTATTTGCTTAACAAAGATAACTGACACAACCTTGTCTAATATCGTCTTAATTAGGCTATTCACTTAACAAAGCTAACAAACATGACATTGTCTGTTCTCGTCTTGATAAGGCTATTCACTTAATAAAGCTAACAAACACAAACTTGTCTGTTCTCGTCTTAATTAGGCTGTTCACTTAACAAAGATAACTGACGCAACCTTGTCTGTTCTAATTTTCATTTGCATTAAAATGTGTTGACATGCATTTGTTAACAAGCCTGGGTGGAGCCATATTCCCAGACATGGCGAAAACCACTGTGGTATTATCATAACTTTGACTGTCCCCATATATTTAATCATTATTGGACACTAGATGTGTCCACACATTGAGTATCTTAGACTATGAACAACATTAACATAACTATTATGTTGAAAGTTACTACACAGAAAAAACATGATTTTAACTTAAGGTCACATTAGAACAAATATATAACAAATAATTATCATCATCACCATGCACGGGTTGTAAACTCAATCATGCCCTTGATGTTACACTTTGCAACAACTAATAATGATGTACTGACAGATTAAGTAGCTTTCTACAGAGTAGGACAATTACAAGTCAAGTTAATATTAGTCACCAAATGTATATGTGCACATTTAAATCAAAATAGTTGTGTTCCTACATTATTCAACCACAAGTACACAACTTATTAAGTTGTATTTAGGGCTTAGTTTGCACCTAGCATGTTAATAAACTCGAATCATTTGTAACTACAGTCAAGAATATGATGGTTATCTCTGTTTAACTTGGTGCTGGCGTGTTAACCAGTGCGACCGATAAGCGCATGCGTTTAGACTATCCAAACTACGTATTAATTATTAGTAGTAGCCATATACGCAAGTAACGTAAACAAATGGAGTATTATATCAGAACATGACCAATTTAGTAAACAAAAGCCAAAATATGTTACATAAGTTACCCACACAGTGTTGCTGTGTGTTCAACAAGATGTACAAAGTAAACCACTGGCGTGATATTCTTAATTGTTGTTGCAAAACCATAACTTGTGTGTCCCTCTAACAAGTTACTGTTTGTTTCATTTGTCAGGTGCTTAAATGCACCTGACGAATGAAACAAACAAATAAAATAAATACAAATAAAGAATAGCAATATAATGCACAGTTAGATAAAATATATGTATGGGTGACCGGGGCACCAGGGACACTGGATTCTTTGGTCACTTGTATCTTTAATTACAGGACATGACATCACCTTGTGTATTATCTACATGTGGACACTGGGTTGTTTGATTATTTAATTATAGGACCTGGTATCACTTTGTGTATTAACTATATATGGGCACTGGATTGGTTGATCACTTGTACCTTTAATTACAGGACACGACATCACCTTGTGTATTATCTAGATATGGACACTGGGTTGTTTGATCACTTGTACATTTAATTATAGGTCCTGGTATCACTTTGCATATTATCTAGATATTGACACTGGATTGTTTGATCACTTGTACCTTTAATTACAGGACCTGGCGTTACATTGTGTATTATCTAGATATGGACACTGGATTATTTGGTCACTTGTACCTTTAATTACAGGACCTGGCATCACCTTGTGTATTATCTAGATATGGACACTTGGTTGTTTGATCACTTGTACCTTTAATTATATGACCTGGCATCACTCTGTGTATTATCTAGATATTGACACTGGATTGGTTGATCACTTGTACCTTTAATTACAGGACATGGCATCACATTGTGTATTATCTAGATATGGACACTGTGTTGTTTGATCACTTGTACATTTAATTACGGGACCTGGTATCACTTTGCATATTATCTAGATATGGACACTGGATTGTTTAATCACTTGTACCTTTAATTACAGGACTTGGCGTTACATTGTGTATTATCTAGATATGGACACTGGATTATTTGATCACTTGTACCTTTAATTACAGGACCTGGCGTTACATTGTGTATTATCTAGATATGGACACTGGATTATTTGGTCACTTGTACCTTTAATTACAGGACCTGGCATCACCTTGTGTATTATCTAGATATGGACACTTGGTTGTTTGATCACTTGTACCTTTAATGATATGACCTGGCATCACTCTGTGTATTATCTAGATATTGACACTGGATTGTTTGATCACTTGTACCTTTCATTACAGGGCATGGCATCAACTTGTGTATTATCTAGATATGGACACTGGATTGTTTGATCACTTGTACCTTTAATTACAGGACATGGCATCACTTTGTGTATTATCTAGATATGGACACTTGATTGTTTGATCACTTGTACCTTTAATTATATGACCTGGCATCACTCTGTGTATTATCTAGATATTGACACTGGATTGTTTGATCACTTGTACCTTTAATTACAGGACATGGCATCAATTTGTGTATTATCTAGATATGGACACTGGATTGTTTGATCACTTGTACCTTTAATTACAGGACATGGCATCACTCTGTGTATTATCTAGATATTGACACTTGGTTGTTTGATCACTTGTACCTTTAATTATATGACCTGGCATCACTCTGTGTATTATCTAGATATTGACACTGGATTGTTTGATCACTTGTACCTTTAATTACAGGACATGGCATCAACTTGTGTATTATCTCGATATGGACACTGGATTGTTTGATCACTTGTACTTTTAATTACAGGATATGGCATCACCTTGTTTATTATCTAGATATGGACACTGGACAGTTTGGTCAATTGTACCTTTAATTACAGGACCTGGCATCACTGTGTGTATTATCTAGATATTGACACTGGATTGTTTGATCACTTGTACCTTTAATTACAGGATCTGGCATCAACTTGTGTATTATCTAGATATGGACACTGGATTGTTTGATCACTTGTACCTTTAATTACAGGACATGGCATCACCTTGTGTATTATCTAGATATGGACACTGGATTGTTTGATCAATTGTACCTTTAATTACAGGACATGGCATCACCTTGTGTATTATCTAGATATGGACACTGGGTTGTTTGGTCACTTGTACTTTTAATTACAGGACCTGGCATCACCTTGTGTATTATCTAGATATGGACACTGGATTGTTTGATCACTTGTACCTTTAATTACAGGACCTGGCATCACCTTGAGTATTATCTAGATATGGACACTGGATTGTTTGATCACTTGTACTTTTAATTACAGGATATGGCATCACCTTGTTTATTATCTAGATATGGACACTGGATAGTTTGGTCACTTGTACCTTTAATTACAGGACCTGGCATCACCTTGTGTATTATCTAGATATGGACACTGGACAGTTTGGTCACTTGTACCTTTAATTACAGGACCTGGCATCACTGTGTGTATTATCTAGATATTGACACTGGCTTGTTTGATCACTTGTACCTTTAATTACAGGATCTGGCATCAACTTGTGTATTATCTAGATATGGACACTGGATTGTTTGATCACTTGTACCTTTAATTACAGGACATGGCATCACCTTGTGTATTATCTAGATATGGACACTGGATTGTTTGATCACTTGTACCTTTAATTACAGGACATGGCATCACCTTGTGTATTATCTAGATATGGACACTGGGTTGTTTGGTCACTTGTACCTTTAATTACAGGACCTGGCATCACCTTGTGTATTATCTAGATATGGACACTGGATTGTTTGATCACTTGTACCTTTAATTACAGGACCTGGCATTACATTATGTATTATTTAGATATGGACACTGGATTGTTTGATCACTTGTATCTTTAATTACATGACCTGGCATCACTTTGTGTATTATCTAGATATGGACACTGGATTGTGTGATCACTTGTACCTTTAATTACAGGACCTGGCATCACCTTGTGTATTATCTAGATATGGACACTGGATTGTTTGATCACTTGTACCTTTAATTACAGGACCTGGCATCACTTTGTGTATTATCTAGATATGGACACTGGATTGTGTGATCACTTGTACCTTTAATTACAGGACCTGCCATCACCTTGTGTATTATCTAGATATAGACACTGGATTGTTTGGTCACTTGTACCTTTAATTACAGGACCTGGCATTACATTGTGTATTATCTAGATAGGGACACTGGATCGTTTGGTCACTTGTACCTTTAATTACAGGAACTGACATTACATTGTGTATTATCTAGATAGGGACACTGGATTGTTTGGTCACTTGTACCTTTAATTACAGGACCTGGCATTACATTGTGTATTATCTAGATAGGGACACTGGATTGTTTGGTCACTTGTACCTTTAATTACAGGACATGGTATCAACTTGTGTATTATCTAGATATGGACACTGGAATGTTTGGTCACTTGTACCTTTATTTACAGGAACTGGCATTACATTGTGTATTATCTAGATATGGACACTGGATTGTTTGATCACTTGTACCTTTAATTACAGGACCTGGCATCACATTGTGTATTATCTAGATATGGACACTGGATTGTTTGATCACTTGTACCTTTAATTACAGGACATGGCATCACCTTGTGTATTATCTAGATATGGACACTGGGTTGTTTGGTCACTTGTACCTTTAATTACAGGACCTGGCATCACCTTGTGTATTATCTAGATATGGACACTGGATTGTTTGATCACTTGTACCTTTAATTACAGGACCTGGCATCACCTTGTGTATTATCTAGATATAGACACTGGATTGTTTGGTCACTTGTACCTTTAATTACAGGACCTGGCATTACATTGTGTATTATCTAGATAGGGACACTGGATCGTTTGGTCACTTGTACCTTTAATTACAGGACCTGGCATTACATTGTGTATTATCTAGATAGGGACACTGGATTGTTTGGTCACTTGTACCTTTAATTACAGGACCTGGCATTACATTGTGTATTATCTAGATAGGGACACTGGATTGTTTGGTCACTTGTACCTTTAATTACAGGACCTGGCATTACATTGTGTATTATCTAGATAGGGACACTGGATTGTTTGGTCACTTGTACCTTTAATTACAGGACATGGTATCAACTTGTGTATTATCTAGATATGGACACTGGAATGTTTGGTCACTTGTACCTTTAATTACAGGAACTGGCATTACATTGTGTATTATCTAGATATGGACACTGGATTGTTTGATCACTTGTACCTTTAATTACAGGACCTGGCATCACATTGTGTATTATCTAGATATGGACACTGGATTGTTTGGTCACTTGTACCTTTAGTTACAGGACCTGGCATCACATTGTGTATTATCTAGATATGGACACTGGATTGTTTGGTCACTTGTACCTTTAATTACAGGACATGGCATCACATTGTGTATTATCTAGATATGGACACTGTGTTGTTCAGTCACTTGAACCTTTAATCATGACATCTAATGAGAACGTTACAACACAGAGAGGGTTGTCGAGCCTAGATAGCTGATCTCAGCTGAGATGACACCTTATGGATACAAATAAAAACACATGAGTGTTTTTATTTCTATCCATAAGACTCATTATAATAATACAACACAATCATTTTGATTTTCCAAAGAAAGTGATTGATTTGTAAGACACCAATGCGCCAGATCGGTGGTCAAGCTGACATATTTGCCAAGTACATAACACAGTAATTATTCAATTTTATATTGTTAGAATAACCGGAAACGCTTTGCATCAGCAAAATGGCTTTATTTACAATCGTTTGTTCTGCTTTACACTGAGATACATTTAGACTGGAATAATTCAGAGTGTGAGCATAATTAAGAATACGTCTCATTACTTGTCTATTTATCTATCATCTGACTGCAACATGTGAGTAGAATGAAGTGTGTATTTACAATTACTCAGTTTTACAAAGAAAGATACAACAGTATGGACACTTGCATTACTAGAGATAATATTAAAAATAGTATAAATTCAAAGAAGATATTTAAAAAAACATGAATTTTTTTACAGCCGAACAAATCATCATATCCTTAAATTTCAGTGTCAATTTCAAAATATGACACCACTAACATGTGTTCATGATGTAAAGGTTACATTGAGTTTTTAATTACCATACTAAGAATCACCAAATATTTATTAAGATTGTTGACTAATAATAGTGACTTAGCTTTAAGAAAATAAAGGTGGTTGGTATTCGGAATAAAAACATCAGATGGATAGGCTTACTAACTTGCCTGTATTGTTTTTCGTTTACAAGTTAATGTTATTTTCATAGTTACTAAGCACGTATGTTATATGACTAAGCAAATAATAGCATGTAGTGTTTGTTGAAGTTATTGATTATTTGCATTACAAATATGTATAACTAATTTAACAAATAAAAACAACGAATGTGACGACTCAAACTTCGTCAGAAGGCGGCAGTGCAACAAGTTGGTGGTCAGATATTCCTGAAGCCCTCAATTTATACTATGGCTTTTTTCATACAACCTGTTTTGGCCACCAGTTTTTGTGGATGACCCCTAGATTTAGGCAAAGTTGGGGTCCGGCAGGTCCCCATTAATCTGTTGTTAAATTGTATTCCTGAATACTATGCATTATGGCTTCGAATAATAAAATGCATGCATTATACATATTTATCTGTATTTGTTACGTAACCGGCAAATGTTCAATTGACAATAATTAAAAGCAACTAATGTGCCTCACATTGAACAACGCAAGTGAAATAATACATTATTAATTACATTTAACGTAAACTATTTTTTAGGTGGAACACATTCTCTTGACGACACATTATTTTAAAAAACAACTGTCTGCACAGCGTCTTGCGCTCGTTCTGAATAAAGCGCATTTTGCGAGACGATTTCGATAAGTTTGTCAAGATATATACTACAGGTGGTTATTACTGTATCTGTGTAATTCAGTTGATAAATTTGGTATGTAAATTACATGTATCACAATGTAAATTATGCTAGGATGTTTGTTCATGCTAAAAACATATATCGCCTACAGTAAGTATATGCTATCCTATGCCTAAGCTATGTGATGACAGCCGTCGTCTAGCCACATAAATTGTTGAATGTCGCTTGTATTTACACATACTACCCTTTTAACACAATTATATTGATAAGGACCAACATAACGTCTTAATAAGTAAAATATGTTTATAATATTGGAATGTTTTACTAATTTGGATTTGTTTTGCATTTGGCAAATAATGTTTCAACCGGACAATCGCAATTTTTTTATATATGCGACTAGGCTTTAAAACACTTGTTTAATATGTTTAATATTTCAAATCAAAATACTTAGGTATGGGGGTTACATAGTCGTAGATGAACCTAGGGCTAGGGTTGGTTACTGGGGTGGCAACTGTTGTAAACAGCGACCCTGTCCGCGACCCGTCTACAACATTGACATTGTGCAACAAAATCACCGGGGCCGTTTTTTTATATTATGGTCACGATAACATTAATTATAAACAAGTGAATTGCGGACGAAGTTGAAGTTGCGCCCGACTAAAATAACATAATCCAAACACAAGTCCTGGATCCGTCGTCGACACAACAATTACAACACTTGGCGCTATTTTATTGCGACTAACAAAGTCTTCCAAATGACATCCTGCAACACTCTAAATGTGACAACTGTTGACTAATAATATGTGTGTTTATTTCACCTAAGAATTGTGATCATATTTTGATATCATCTGTCATTAATTAAACTGTTAAATATTCACTGTTTCGTGTTACAGTTTAGTCGGCTGTGACATCCCGGCCGAGGGCATCGAGACGTTGGCCACAGGGTTACAGACGATGACGGCCCTGACAGATCTCGAGTAGGTGAACATGTGTACAAATGTATAGATACATGGTGTGTGTACACAAACAGTTGTACTAATATAATTAAATGTACCTACAAATACATCGTACAATATTTATTTTAGAAATTGTATATGATAATATTCTGTCTACATCAGTATAACTATTTACAAAATGCAATCAAAATTATTATTACTTTAATTAATTAAAATGCATATTTCTTGATTAATAAGTAATAAAACACCAGTAATTATTATTTACTAATCACGTGTTATGTTCATTAAAATGGACTCTTTGTCTAAATATTGTTTTAAAACTGATCCGTGAATTAATAAAACATTATTTAATTAATTAATTAATTAATTAAAATGCATATTTCGTGATTAAAAAGTAATAAAACACCAGTAATTATTATTGACTATTCACGTGTTATGTTCATTAAAATTCACTCTTTGTCTAAATATTGTTTTAAAACTGATCCGTGAATTAATAAAACATTATTTCGAGGGTTCAACATTTCTCGTCACACAAACTCGACTTTTCAAAACAAACTCTTTTTTTGTTGTCCACAAAATGTAGTTTGTGGCGATAAACATTTGTGTTTATAGAGTCGAGTTGACTGAAAGTTATTAGTTTGTAGATTATTAGTTTTACTTCGGTCAGAGAAATGTTTTAATTACTGCGTCAGTTCAGGAGATAATGTTTACTTTACAGTCTCAGCCTCAACGATGTGTCGACACCGGCGGCGGCCGAGAGACTCGCCCGGAGTCTGGAGAGTCTGAAGAGACTCAAGACACTCTTGTAAGATTTGTAATTACGTTGACTTGACATAGTTTAATGTTGACACGTCAATTGTTGGTGACTCGGTGAAACAGTTACACACGCACGTACACACGCTGTTTAGTGCACACGCACGAACCCACTCAGTTGTCTTCCGTTGTTGACAAGTGTCACATGTCGTTTACTTTACACGTGTTCATGTTACTCGTGACATTTGTCTGCAGGTTGGTGCGGTGTCACATCGACGACTCCGGGGCGAGACAGATCGTCGCAGCCGTCGCCAACTCACCGAGTCTAAGCTACCTCCAGTAAGTTGAACTGTGTTATTTCACTCGTCTATCTTCTCTCAACCGGGTAATTACCCCTTCTGACGGGGCACTTGATGTTCTACCCACCGACGACAACACTTTGTGACAGTCTCCACCCAGTTTGTGTCGTCAAGTGACCTTGACATTGTAACTTTTTTGTTGTAGTTTATTTTTGTTCCTCTCAACAGTCTTTTCTCAAAAACCTGTCACGTCAAATGTCGCCAAATTAAACATGTATGGACAGTAGACGACTGTGTAGTGTCACCAAATGTGTTGGTGTCAAACGTCACATTATTGGCGACAATTAATTTGTTTAATAATATTTTATTATAATTAGTTTAATAATAATAAATCGTTAACTTGTGTTATAAATTTAACAGATTTTTTACGAAAGACTTTCGACGTCCACAGTCGGTGATAGACGGCTGTGTGGGGTAACTTTGTAGACGTCGTGTAATCACCCCCTAGCAGCAGGGCAGTTAGTGTGGGTGGGTTGGGTGAATAGGGAGGGTTTGTGGCGGGTTAAGTTTGATTTGTGACGTCAGAAGTCTCTGTGTTTGTTGTAGTCTCTTCGGCAATCACATCACAGGCGACGGCTGTAGACGGCTGAGGGAGGGACTGAGGGGGAGGGTGAGACTGGATGTAGGGTGAGTAGATCTATTGTCTCTTGACACACGCACTGACACACGCACTTACAAACGCACTGACACACGCACTGACACACGCACTGACACACGCACTGACACACGCACTGACACACGCACTTACAAACGCACTGACACACGCACTGACACACGCACTGACACACGCACTGACACACGCACTGACACACGCACTGACACACGCACTGACACACGCACTGACACACGCACTGACACACGCACGAACACACACACACAGAGTGTAACACGTGTGTCGTCTGTTGTAGACTGGTCCTCCAGGAGTCGCCGCCAGTAGCCCTCTTGGGCTGTGATAGACTCGGTTGTGAGCCGTGGCCGTAGGACAGACGGCGATCACAGCCACAACCGAGTCTCGTCACACCACACCACTATCAAGTCATCAAGTCATCAAGTCATCAAGTCATCAAGTCGACTCATCATATGACATTATACGCCTCACTACATGTCACCTATCATATGTGATTATAATGTAATAAAATTATGTTTAACCCTTCAATCCATAATGGACTCGTTCAATGATTCACCAACAGTCGCCGTTTGTTACAATGTTTCAACCTTGTTTGGAAGAAGTTCAGGGAAGGTTTCAATATCAATTGGCAAGTTACTTTGTTCTTTCAAATGAGTGCAGGGACTGCCTCAAAGTGATAAAGTAATGACAGCAGTTTTATTTTAATGTGTACAATGGAACCCCGTTAATACGGACACATTGGTTCCCAGTGTGTGTCCGGATTTTAAAGTTTTATGGTTAAATGAATCGTACAATTCAGGGGTAAATTAATGTTTGGAAATTCCTTTCCCCTGAAATAATGTCCACATGCTGAGTTTTCCGGATTATCTGTGTTCACATTAACGAGGTTCCACTGCATACGAATGTAGCTTAAATGTCGTGTATTCTCTGTAGTGATTATTTTATCTGTTTCATATTTCTTCATCACATTTTTTTTAGAAGTGAATATCAATGACTGAACTAGTAGCAATAAAATTGCATAAAGTGTGTGTCTGTAGGTCCATTTAACGGGGAAGTTGGTCCGCGTGTGTCTGTAGGTCCATTCAAACGGGGAAGTTGGTCCGCGCTAACTCCACGCCTACACACCTATTCCCAAAAGGCTGTTTTGTCCACGGGCTATAAAGAGCCCTTCGGAAATACGCTCAAAATATTGATTAAAACTCGTTGCCAGGTGCCAAATTTTCCGCTTTTGCGGTAGAGCTCACGTTTTCCCCTCAATTTGGGATAATCTCTCGGTCTACCGCTTTAGTGCCGAAATCTACCGATAAACCGTAATTCCACGGGTAAAACGTTAAATGCACTCATTTCAAATCCAAACATACCAACACGTCACATAGAAGATGTACAAACATTAAATAAATATACCCTAAAGTTGACAAACAGTTCCGCCAGGAGTGAAACCCCTCTCACACTCCCCCTACTAACCGCGGCGCAAGGCTCTCAACGAAATCTACCGCCGTCACATCATGAAAAGTGGTAGATCTACCGCTTTTTGTGCAATGTTATTTGGCATCTCTGTATAGCCACTCGACTGCAATGTACAACGGAGCAGGACTGCAGGGCAGGGACCATTGCCACTTTTCCCATAGACGACCATTATAATGTTCTATGTAATGGCGGATGCATTCTGACAGTGGTCCGTGCCTTGTCCACACACCGATTTGTCATTTATTGCATCCCATGGTGCTCCGCGGCGCCCTGCCTGCAATGAAAACACAGGGGCAGTGACAAATAGTAACTGCGCAAAGCTAAGAAATTCCTTGACAACGTACTCATTTAGTACAGCAGACTGGATGCATGTAGATTAAGTTTGGTTGTTGAAACAACGCTTGAGCCCAAAATATTTTACCGACCCAATCCGGAGACTAATTTCCGGGGCAACAACTGGAATATTCGTTGCACGATTTTGCATAGTCTAGTTATTTTAAACGCAGTTTAATATCGATTGTATGTAGTATCGATGCGGTGCTATTGTTGCACAGATGAGTGATAATTGATGTGTTTATGTTGTCTTTCGTAGACGAATCGTATGGGATATTCGCGTGAACAGGATAGAGCTGAAATTCGTGTTGCGCAATGTCACGGACGTTACATAATCGTAGTAGCGGTGCGCATACTAACGGATACTGCATATTGCGTCTATCGTATGGATATCTGTACGTATCGTCGTTGTTGTCGTCGTTGTCGTCCATAGTAGTAATGACATTGGTAGTCAACAACATGTCGAGGTCATAGAACGACGCCATGGCTTGGAATTTTGCTTTTACAAAAAGCGGTAAAAAGCCTCGTGTATCGGCCGCTGGAACAAGAGCAGGACATACATCAGCGGTTATAAAATCTGATACATCTACAACATCGGTGTGCGATGAATTATGGGGCGATGATGACAGTGACGATGACGCATTATTGTTAACGCTATTTATAGACATACCTGATACGTTGAACGAAACGAGTAATCAGACGTTTACGCGATCAGTGAATGACGACGTCGTGAGCACATCGTTCGATGTTGATAATGTTCTATGCGGTGACAATACTGATTCGCATACTGGCGATACACGAAACAGTGCGAAACGTACGCGCGATGACCTTGCTGATAGCGGCGATGTTATGTCGGAAAAGCGTCATAATACAAAGCGACAAAAAACGACATCGGGTGCGTGTAGTGGACGAAAACAGAATAATGCGATTAGTAGACGTTCGCAATGCCTGATACGTACGGCGACTGTATCGCATCCAGCGAGCGATTGTTTACATATACTATTTTGTGACGTATGTATTCCGGCGTATACAAAATGTCCGATATATCCAAGGGGTACACCGATTCGTACACGTCAGACCGATACTGGGTCTACCGTGATTGGTGCGAATACGAATTTACACAATGATACGAGCTCTGTAGATTCTAGTGATTCGTCAACTGCGTCTGCTATGAGTGACGAACTAATCAGACGTCAGCCTATTCCGGATACACATCCGCTTCTGCGGTTGCGATTTTTTTTTTCCGGCGCCTCTTTAAGTGTAGTGGATGCGGCGGAGATGATAGAATCACCAGCAATAACACAATTGTAGTTTCCTGTCGACGACGGATGCACTACTCGTAAAGATGATGACTATATGCGTCTCGTGAACATGGTCTACGACGATACTATGACACGTGAGCGTATGTGCACACAAGTAGGATTCGTCCCGTGAACATGGTCTACGACGATACTTTGACGCGTGAGCGTATGTGCACACAAGTAGGATTCGTCTCGTGAACATGGTCTACGACGATACTATGACACGTGAGCGTATGTGCACACAAGTAGGATTCGTCCCGTGAACATGGTCTACGACGATACTATGACACGTGAGCGTATGTGCACACAAGTAGGATTCGTCCCGTGAACATGGTCTACGACGATACTATGACGCGTGAGCGTATGTGCACACAAGTAGGATTCGTCCCGTGAACATGGTCTACGACGATACTATGACACGTGAGCGTATGTGAACACAAGTAGGATTCGTCCCGTGAACATGGTCTACGACGATACTATGACACGTGAACGTATGTGCACACAAGTAGGATTCGCCGACCCGGTCATCAACGGTGTTTTGGCTCTGTACGCGTTCTCTAAACGTCTAACTGGGTCATGATACGGCGTATATTATGCATACGTACTTTTCACTGGCTCGATAGAAGAACGGGCACGTATGCTATACGACGGACGTATAGGTATGACGGACATATGGGAGGGTCGTTGTCGCTTGATATTCCTACCAGCGGTTATGCACGTGAACAACACACATTCTCCAGCAGTGTATCCCATTGTTGATATGACGCGTGACATAATGCTACCCATGCGTCATATCGTTAGTGTACTAGAGATGCCAGTGCGCGACACTACAATGTGTGCGCTTACGACAGCTACGACTATGTTGCACGTGCATAGTTTGATGTCCATGTGGACTACGTGGTGTGACGTCATACAACAGAGTGCCTTCGTGGCGCCGAGAGACGTGATCGACAGCGAAGGTGTTATTGTTGTGCGGCGTGATACCAACGAGTAGCGGTAACGCACGGTCTAATGTACCGGGTGACGGTGTCAATACTGTGCGACGTGTCACTCACGTGGAGTTTGTGTGGTTCAAAATGTACATACAAACGTATGTATCACAAGCGGTGCGACTTACCGTGTCGGAATGCAGCGCGATGATTCCGTGTATTCGTATGTCGGGCATACCGTATTGTACACGTCATAATGTCGATTCCGTGTATTCGTATGTCGGGCATACCGTATTGTACACGTCATAATGTCGATTCCGTGTATTCGTATGTCGGGCATACCGTATTCTACACGTCATAATGTCGATTCCGTGTATTCGTATGTCGGGCATACCGTATTGTACACGTCATAATGTCGATTCCGTGTATTCGTATGTCGGGCATACCGTATTGTACACGTCATAATGTCGATTCCGTGTATTCGTATGTCGGGCATACCGTATTGTACACGTCATAATGTCGATTCCGTGTATTCGTATGTCGGGCATACCGTATTCTACACGTCATAATGTCGATTTTAACATAACGACATTCACCTTGATGGAACTTGCGCGCCTATCGTCTCATATGAAGATGGTGCGACAGATGATGAGCGAGTACACGCGACTGTATACATTGTACGTGACAAATCGAGATATGTATTGTACGTATGTATTGACACCATTGCAAGCTCGCAGTCTGCGCTACGTCGAACATCGAATATTTTTTGAGACGAATGCGATGAACATGTTTCGTGCACACGTTGCTACAATACCGACATCGCTGTTTGCGGCAACGTCGAGTATGTTAACTTGGTGCAATGCGTTGGCACGCGACACGAAGGATCGATTCGCCATCGCCAATACATATACACGTGTTTATGCGAATGCGTACGCGGAATACGCGGAGAATAACGCCGAGTATTTAGCATTGTACGGTAATGTGAACGCAATATGTGTCGCGCGTGGTACACAACATACATCGTATAAATATGGTATACGTTCGGATTATCGCTTGCCGGAAGAATTTCCACTTGTGTATATGGCTGGCATGGAGCGATGTGACCGCAACGAGATGACCGTATTGCGCGTGAATGAGGCAGTGCCGATAAACGAATGGATGCGTCGCTGGGCCGAATACTGTACGCCGGGGCTGTTGGTATTTAATGGTAGCGCGCCTAAAGTGCGCTATCTAATACCGCACTATCTAATACCGCACTATCTAATACCGCACTATCTAATACGGCACTATCTAATACCGCACTATCTAATACCGTACGTATCGAATGCGCGAAAGAATGCGAAACATAATCGGCGTAGTGTTGAGTGTATTCTAGACGATTTAGGTGGATTCCAAAATGAAGACAGTGACACGCATAGTTTCTAGCACGAACCCATAAACAGGAACATGCACGTGAGTGTATTGGTTTTGGACATCGACATGAAGTTTGCCGGTGATGCGGACGAACTACCCATCGATATCGCAACATTGTGCGAAAACGTGGCCGACATGTCTCGACGTATCATGCATCGCGTCGGAATTACAGTACCGGTACTGCGCGAATTGATGCCGATATCATTACGTACGCATTCCGTTCACAATACGAATCCGAAACGACTGCTGGCGATGTCGTAAACACACATTCCGATACTGAACTGACGGAAGAGGAGGGTATGGAATTGTTGGATGCGTTGGATGAAACGGAGCAAGAAACGACAAACCGCGCAACGACGGAACACCGTTTGTCAACTGTACCGCAGCGCTGTGATACAACGACGGAACACCGTTTGTCTACTGTACCGCAGCGCTGTGATACGATGACGGAACACCGTTTGTCTACTGTACCGCAGCGCTGTGATACGACGACGGAAACCGTTTGTCTACTGTACCGCAGCGCTGTGATACGACGACGGAACACCATTTGTCTACTGTACCGCAGCGCTGTGATACGATGACGGAACACCGTTTGTCTACTGTACCGCAGCGCTGTGATACGACGACGGAACACCGTTTGTCTACTGTACCGCAGCGCTGTGACACGACGACGGAACACCGTTTGTCTACTGTACCGCAGCGCTGTGATACAACGACGGAACACCGTTTGTTTAATGTACCGCAGCGCTGTGATGCGACGACGGAACACCGTTTGTCTACTGTACCGCAGCGCTGTGATACGATGACGGAACACCGTTTGTCTACTGTACCGCAGCGCTGTGATACGACGACGGAACACCGTTTGTCTACTCTACCGCAGCACTGTGATACGACGACGGAAAACCGTTTGTCTACTGTAACGCAGCGCTGTGGTACGACGACGGAACACCGTTTGTCTACTGTACCGCAGCGCTGTGATACGACGACGGAACACCGTTTGTCTACTGTACCGCAGCGCTGTGATACGATGACGGAACACCGTTTGTCTACTGTACCGCAGCGCTGTGATACGACGACGGAACACCGTTTGTCTACTCTACCGCAGCACTGTGATACGACGACGGAACACCGTTTGTCTACTCTACCGCAGCGCTGTGATACAAAGACGGAACACCGTGTGTCTACTGTACCGCAGCGCTGTGATACGACGACGGAACACCGTTTGTCTACTGTACCGCAGCGCTGTGATACAACGACGGAACACCGTTTGTCTACTCTACCGCAGCGCTGTGATACAACGACGGAACACCGTTTGTCTACTCTACCGCAGCACTGTGATACGACGACGGAACACCGTTTGTCTACTCTACCGCAGCGCTGTGATACAAAGACGGAACACCGTGTGTCTACTGTACCGCAGCGCTGTGATACGACGACGGAACACCGTTTGTCTACTGTACCGCAGCGCTGTGACACAACGACGGAACACCGTTTGTCTACTCTACCGCAGCGCTGTGATACGACGACGGAACACCGTTTGTCTACTGTACCGAAGCGCTGTGATACGACGACGGAACACCGTTTGTCTACTGTACCGCAGCGCTCTGATACAACGACGGAACACCGTTTGTCTACTCTACCGCAGCGCTGTGATACGACGACGGAACACCGTTTGTCTACTGTACCGAAGCGCTGTGATACGACGACGGAACACCGTTTGTCTACTGTACCGCAGCGCTGTGATACGACGACGGAACACCATTTGTCTACTGTACCGCAGCGCTGTGATACGACGACGGAAACCGTTTGTCTACTGTACCGCAGCGCTGTGATACGACGACGGAAACCGTTTGTCTACTGTACCGCAGCGCTGTGATACGACGACGGAACACCATTTGTCTACTGTACCGCAGCGCTGTGATACGATGAAGGAACACCGTTTGTCTACTGTACCGCAGCGCTGTGATACGACGACGGAACACCGTTTGTCTACTGTACCGCAGCGCTGTGACACGACGACGGAACACCGTTTGTCTACTGTACCGCAGCGCTGTGATACAACGACGGAACACCGTTTGTTTAATGTACCGCAGCGCTGTGATGCGACGACGGAACACCGTTTGTCTACTGTACCGCAGCGCTGTGATACGACGACGGAACACCGTTTGTCTACTGTATCGCAGCGCTGTGATACGACGACGGAACACCGTTTGTCTACTGTACCGCAGCGCTGTGATGCGACGACGGAACACCGTTTGTCTACTGTACCGCAGCGCTGTGATACGACGACGGAAACCGTTTGTCTACTGTACCGCAGCGCTGTGATACGACGACGGAACACCATTTGTCTACTGTACCGCAGCGCTGTGATACGATGACGGAACACCGTTTGTCTACTGTACCGCAGCGCTGTGATACGACGACGGAACACCGTTTGTCTACTGTACCGCAGCGCTGTGACACGACGACGGAACACCGTTTGTCTACTGTACCGCAGCGCTGTGATACAACGACGGAACACCGTTTGTTTAATGTACCGCAGCGCTGTGATGCGACGACGGAACACCGTTTGTCTACTGTACCGCAGCGCTGTGATACGATGACGGAACACCGTTTGTCTACTGTACCGCAGCGCTGTGATACGACGACGGAACACCGTTTGTCTACTCTACCGCAGCACTGTGATACGACGACGGAAAACCGTTTGTCTACTGTAACGCAGCGCTGTGGTACGACGACGGAACACCGTTTGTCTACTGTACCGCAGCGCTGTGATACGACGACGGAACACCGTTTGTCTACTGTACCGCAGCGCTGTGATACGATGACGGAACACCGTTTGTCTACTGTACCGCAGCGCTGTGATACGACGACGGAACACCGTTTGTCTACTCTACCGCAGCACTGTGATACGACGACGGAACACCGTTTGTCTACTCTACCGCAGCGCTGTGATACAAAGACGGAACACCGTGTGTCTACTGTACCGCAGCGCTGTGATACGACGACGGAACACCGTTTGTCTACTGTACCGCAGCGCTGTGATACAACGACGGAACACCGTTTGTCTACTCTACCGCAGCGCTGTGATACAACGACGGAACACCGTTTGTCTACTCTACCGCAGCACTGTGATACGACGACGGAACACCGTTTGTCTACTCTACCGCAGCGCTGTGATACAAAGACGGAACACCGTGTGTCTACTGTACCGCAGCGCTGTGATACGACGACGGAACACCGTTTGTCTACTGTACCGCAGCGCTGTGACACAACGACGGAACACCGTTTGTCTACTCTACCGCAGCGCTGTGATACGACGACGGAACACCGTTTGTCTACTGTACCGAAGCGCTGTGATACGACGACGGAACACCGTTTGTCTACTGTACCGCAGCGCTCTGATACAACGACGGAACACCGTTTGTCTACTCTACCGCAGCGCTGTGATACGACGACGGAACACCGTTTGTCTACTGTACCGAAGCGCTGTGATACGACGACGGAACACCGTTTGTCTACTGTACCGCAGCGCTGTGATACGACGACGGAACACCATTTGTCTACTGTACCGCAGCGCTGTGATACGACGACGGAAACCGTTTGTCTACTGTACCGCAGCGCTGTGATACGACGACGGAAACCGTTTGTCTACTGTACCGCAGCGCTGTGATACGACGACGGAACACCATTTGTCTACTGTACCGCAGCGCTGTGATACGATGAAGGAACACCGTTTGTCTACTGTACCGCAGCGCTGTGATACGACGACGGAACACCGTTTGTCTACTGTACCGCAGCGCTGTGACACGACGACGGAACACCGTTTGTCTACTGTACCGCAGCGCTGTGATACAACGACGGAACACCGTTTGTTTAATGTACCGCAGCGCTGTGATGCGACGACGGAACACCGTTTGTCTACTGTACCGCAGCGCTGTGATACGACGACGGAACACCGTTTGTCTACTGTATCGCAGCGCTGTGATACGACGACGGAACACCGTTTGTCTACTGTACCGCAGCGCTGTGATGCGACGACGGAACACCGTTTGTCTACTGTACCGCAGCGCTGTGATACGACGACGGAACACCGTTTGTCTACTGTACCGCAGCGCTGTGATACGACGACGGAACACCGTTTGTCTACTGTACCGCAGCGCTGTGATACGACGACGGAACACGGTTTGTTTAATGTACCGCAGCGCTGTGATACAACGACGGAAACCGTTTGTCTACTGTACCGCAGCGCTGTGATACGACGACGGAACACCGTTTGTCTACTGTACCGCAGCGCTGTGAGACAAAGACGGAACACCGTTTGTCTACTCTACCGCAGCGCTGTGATACGACGACGGAACACCGTTTGTCTACTGTACCGAAGCGCTGTGATACGACGACGGAACACCGTTTGTCTACTGTACCGCAGCGCTCTGATACAACGACGGAACACCGTTTGTCTACTCTACCGCAGCGCTGTGATACGACGACGGAACACCGTTTGTCTACTGTACCGAAGTGCTGTGATACGACGACGGAACACCGTTTGTCTACTGTACCGCAGCGCTGTGATACGACGACGGAACACCATTTGTCTACTGTACCGCAACGCTGTGATACGACGACGGAAACCGTTTGTCTACTGTACCGCAGCGCTGTGATACGACGACGGAAACCGTTTGTCTACTGTACCGCAGCGCTGTGATACGACGACGGAACACCATTTGTCTACTGTACCGCAGCGCTGTGATACGATGACGGAACACCGTTTGTCTACTGTACCGCAGCGCTGTGATACGACGACGGAACACCGTTTGTCTACTGTACCGCAGCGCTGTGATACGACGACGGAACACCGTTTTTCTACTGTACCGCAGCGCTGTGACACGACGACGGAACACCGTTTGTCTACTGTACCGCAGCGCTGTGATACAACGACGGAACACCGTTTGTTTAATGTACCGCAGCGCTGTGATGCGACGACGGAACACCGTTTGTCTACTGTACCGCAGCGCTGTGATACGACGACGGAACACCGTTTGTCTACTGTATCGCAGCGCTGTGATACGACGACGGAACACCGTTTGTCTACTGTACCGCAGCGCTGTGATGCGACGACGGAACACCGTTTGTCTACTGTACCGCAGCGCTGTGATACGACGACGGAACACCGTTTGTCTACTGTACCGCAGCGCTGTGATACGACGACGGAACACCGTTTGTCTACTGTACCGCAGCGCTGTGATACGACGACGGAACACGGTTTGTTTAATGTACCGCAGCGCTGTGATACAACGACGGAAACCGTTTGTCTACTGTACGGCAGCGCTGTGATACGACGACTGAACACCATTTGTCTACTGTACCGCAGCGCTGTGATACGATGACGGAACACCGTTTGTCTACTGTACCGCAGCGTTGTGATACGACGACGGAACACCATTTGTCTACTGTACCGCAGCGCTGTGATACGACGACGGAACACCGTTTGTCTACTGTACCGCAGCGCTGTGATACAACGACGGAACACCGTTTGTTTAATGTACCGCAGCGCTGTGATACAACGACGGAAACCGTTTGTCTACTGTACCGCAGCGCTGTGATACGACGACGGAACACCATTTGTCTACTGTACCGCAGCGCTGTGATACGATGACGGAACACCGTTTGTCTACTGTACCGCAGCGCTGTGACACGACGACGGAACACCGTTTGTCTACTGTACCGCAGCGCTGTGATACAACGACGGAACACCGTTTGTTTAATGTACGGCAGCGCTCTGATGCGACGAGGGAACACCGTTTGTCTACTGTACCGCAGCGCTGTGATACGACGACGGAACACCGTTTGTATACTGTACCGCAGCGCTGTGATACGACGACGGAACACCGTTTCTCTACTGTACCGCAGCGCTGTGATACAACGACGGAACACCGTTTGTTTAATGTACCGCAGCGCTGTGATGCGACGACGGAACACCGTTTGTCTACTGTACCGCAGCGCTGTGATACGACGACGGAACACCGTTTGTCTACTGTACCGCAGCGCTGTGATACGACGACGGAACACCGTTTGTCTACTGTACCGCAGCGCTGTGATACGACGACGGAACACCGTTTGTTTAATGTACCGCAGCGCTGTGATGCGACGACGGAACACCGTTTGTCTACTGTTCCGCAGCGCTGTGATACGACGACGGAACACCGTTTGTCTACTGTACCGCAGCGCTGTGATACGACGACGGAACACCGTTTGTCTACTGTACCGCAGCGCTGTGATACGATGACGGAACACCGTTTGTCTACTGTACCGCAGCGCTGTGATACAACGACGGAACACGGTTTGTTTAATGTACCGCAGCGCTGTGATACAACGACGGAACACCGTTTGTATAATGTACCGCGGCGCTGTGATACACAATCGACGAATGCAGTAGCGACGCAAGGAACATCGCGTGCATCGCCGCCACTAACACGTTCTACGGGCCGCCAGTTGTGGACGACGCGGACGAGGACGAGGATAATGACGATGAATACGATGCCGAATTTGCAAACTGCGATGTACGCAAAAAGTGTACGACGCCCACTATCGATAATGTCACGCAGACAAATACCAGCGTGCGATATTTTAATGAATGCAAACGTGCGGCCAACGAACGCGCTAAACATATTGGCATTCATTTTCATGTCGTGCTACCGATAGGAACGGTGATGACCGTGGACGCGTGTGCGATTGCCGTAGGAACGGTGATGACCGTGGAGGCGTGTGCGAGTGTCGTAGGAACGGTGATGACAGTGGACGTGTGTGCGAGTGTCGTGGGAACGGTGATGACCGTGGACGCGTGTGCGAGTGTCGTAGGAACGGTGATGACCGTGGACGCGTGTGCGAGTGTCGTAGGAACGGTGATGACTGTGGACGCGTGTGCGAGTGTCGTAGCAATGTACACGAATATGCGCACTGCCTATCAGACGAGTGAAATAGGCACAATTAATTGTATGAATGCGACGGATATTTTTGATAGTGCGATATACAGCACCGCGCACCACTCTCTGCGCGGCCCGTATCAGTACAAATGCACCAATAGTGCTCCGTCGATGTGCATCTATCGCTCTGACGGCGGATCGACGCAAGACCGTGTTCCGACGAACCATCTATTCGTGCACGGTGCACAGTATCGATATCGAACAGGGAAACGTGTTATACGCGGTCGTCTTGTAAAGGATGTGTACGGAGCACAGTTGTTCGATGATGTTACGTATCTGTGCACACAGCGTAACTCGGCTCTTCTGATGTACGATCGACAGCGCGACATAGATGCGAAACGATACGGCGGACGCGTTGTTCTTACGATGCGTAACACCAACAGCCGTATGTATTGCAGCATCCGTCAAGAGTACATGGTTTACGTTAACGACGACTGTGGACGACGAAACGTGTAACACTACAACCGACACATGCATTACGCACAACGATGTCGACGCAGGACACAACATCGACGCGGCACCGTACGTCGTCGAAATATGTGCTCTATCGGATATCCAAAGCGTGTTCGGTATGCGATGCGAATCGAAAGCGTACAAACGCACATCCGAGAATGTACACAACAAAATAGGATCACGCATATGTCGTGTATACGCTATGGTAGGAAATGAGAGCTATACGTTAACGTGTGTGCGTGTGTACTGTACGCGATACATAAATGTATGCGCTCTGGAATACAAGATTCCAACAGTCGCAACGAATGCGCTGTACGTCATACTCTCGCATAGCACAGAGCACATCTTGCACTATCTCGGCACGTTGGACGAGTTTGCTCACCGATTCCATGTTGTGCATATGATAGAGCGCTGTATTGCAAACGACAACGACATCGTAAAATCGTAACGATATCGTTAAAAAAGTATCATCGCTAACGTACACGGCGATATGAAGAAATCGAAACATTATAAATATTGTACCAATGATTTTATGTTGCAGGGGTGTACATGGAATGGAATCGTACGTAACCAATGGTACGGTGTATACGGCAATGATAGATCAGATGGTACGGAATGGACACGCTGTTGCTCCACCAGTGCGTACGCAACTTACGGACATATCGGCCGTGTATTTAAAACAACACGAGGTAGATTACAGACGTGGTATTGACCAAACGACTGTACACGGTAACAGTCCGTGTGCGTACATAAAGGCAAATCCGATAGATAATGTAGTCGCAGTAGAATGGGGAACGTCTATCGCATCGTTGTCGGCATCGCGAATCGTAGGCGTCGTGACGCAAGGGGATGTGTACGGTATAGATAATACATACGTCGTGACGCAAGGGGATGTGTACGGTATAGATAATACATACGTAGCAACGGCCGCATTATTGCAACATCTGGAGAAGGATATCATACCGCGTGTATTAAAAAAATCGAAAGCGAGTGATTTGTTTGCGTTTTTAAATAGAGAAAGTGGACAATCGCTTGTATATGACAATACGATATCCATGGGACACGACACGCTCGTACGGCTGCTAGAAAGTGGACAATCGCTTGTATATGACAATACGATATCCATGGGACACGACACGCTCGTACGGCTGCTAGAAAGTGGACAATCGCTTGTATATGACAATACGATATCCATGGGACACGACACGCTCGTACGGCTGCTAGAAAGTGGACAATCGCTTGTATATGACAATACGATATCCATGAGACACGACACGCTCGTACGGCTGCTAGAAAGTGGACAATCGCTTGTATATGACAATACGATATCCATGGGACACGACACGCTCGTACGGCTGCTAGAAAGTGGACAATCGCTTGTATATGACAATATGATATCCATGAGACACGACACGCTCGTACGGCTGCTAGAAAGTGGACAATCGCTTGTATATGACAATACGATATCCATGGGACACGACACGCTCGTACGGCTGCTAGAAAGTGGACAATCGCTTGTATATGACAATACGATATCCATGGGACACGACACGCTCGTACGGCTGCTAGTCGGTAGTTCGACGGCAACAGCGCGTGAGAGTGATACTGCACTGGCCTACTATGTCATAGACGTGAGAGTGATACTGCACTGGCATACTACGTCATAGACCTGAGAGTGACACTGCACAGGCCTACTACGTCATAGACGTGAGAGTGACACTGCACTGGCCTACTACGTCATAGAAGTGAGAGTGACGCTGCACTGGCCTACTACGTCATAGACGTGAGAGTGACACTGCACTGGCCTACTACGCCATAGACTTGAGAGTGACACTGCACTGGCCTACTACGTCATAGACGTGAGAGTGACACTGCACTGGCGTACTATGTCATAGACGTGAGAGTGACATTGCACTGTCCTACTACGTCATAGACGTGAGAGTGACACTGCACTGGCGTTCTACGTCATAGACGAGAGTGACACTGCACTGGCCTACTACGTCATAGACGTGAGAGTGACACTGCACTGGCGTACTACGTCATAGGCGCATTATCGAATGGATATATACAATCAACAAACCTCGATCTGATAGTGATGTTTGAAATGTATACTGGTGAGTCAATACAACGATTGGCTGATAGTCTGATAATACTGCTACGGACGTCGGTACGCGACCGATGCCGTTATATACAGAAGAATACAGCACAGTATAACTTACGCAACTATACAAACGTATAAACGATACCAGTCAGGACAGTCGCGAATGTTGTCGTAAAATGATGTTGTATTGTCAAGATGCGCGTCCGAACGATAATAATAGTGTTGGCGATAGTATTTGCAATAATGTATCGTACAGTCCAAGAACAGAAGAAACGCTGCAATGTGTCCATGTAACACTAACATATCGTATGTTAAGTATGCGTGTATCACACAATGGCCAGCGTCAATACGTAACGTGCATTATACCGTATACGGAGAATGGTCAGGCGCCAATGTCCGACGACGTATGTCTCGTCAGTTTGTTGACGTATGTATGGAACTATCCAAATGTATCTAGTGTTCTATTTCAAACAGAATATATGCGTACGAATAAACAATCATTCTTTGCAATATTTACGGAACGTAACATCGTACGCGTGTTTACTGCAATGGGTATGTACAATGACGTCTCGGCATCAGTAGCGTATGAACTTTATACGAATGCGGTCATTACGTTATTGGGTACTAACGAGCTTCTCGTACGACTGTCACGTTATGCAGACACAATAGTGACGGGTGGTAACATATACGCGTACGTCGTACCCAATGTGACCGACATGCATGTGCTATTGCCACTGCATGCGTATGGCGCAAGCGGTCAGTATATCTCGTTAGAGAATCCATTTCGCGTGCACGATAGTTCTGCGTTATACACCGGTATACGTACGAGCGGTAGTTATGCGACGTCGCCGTTATGTGTGCACATTATTAAGGACGGTATTACGAAACGCATGGTTGCGTTGCTGCTGTTGGAACACGAGTCATATTACAAAGCGTTATTATATATCGTGAACACGATAAATAATAACGCTACTCGTTAGCGACACACGATAAATAACACGATAAATAATAACTCTACTCTTTAGCGACAAACGATTGGATGTCAACTATCCAGGATATTACGCGACGTTGTTCGCGCAGCTCATCGACTACGTCAATACTACGTCAATACTAGGTCAATACTACGTCAATACTACGCGCGATGGCAGCTTCGTTAACCAAACGCCGCACGTCCGACAGAGGACCATCCAATGGTATCTGCAACGCCGAGAATACGACATCTACTGTGCAGCGTGCATTACCGCGAGAAGAATTATTAGGAACGTATTTATCCGACGATCGTGCGTCAACTAAACCGGTCTTACTGATTCAGATAACTCCGCGATTATGGATCGTCTGGGATACACGATAATTAAATATCGTCGTCTGAATATCGCGGACCGATGCGATGCGCATCGATTACGAACATTTGTGGAGTGTAATAATCTATGTGCAACTCATTAAGACACGTACGTATTCTCCGGTACTCGACTTCAATTCCGTATTGCAAACTGCCGCTACGGATAGTGAAGATCACGTGTCAGGTCCGGGATTAGCGTACGTGACAGATGATACACATCAGTATTGCTACGTTCGACGATGTACTACGTATGTCGGGCATGTACGCCTATTATTATATACTATACACGAACTTTATAAAACCGTACGATACGCGTAAGATTTACATCGATCACGCTACGTATGTCGAGTTGCGTGCGCATAACAAAAACGCAATAGCGTTAGATACAGTATCACGTGACACGGATGCATTGCGACGAAACGGCATCTGTTGTACGGTTTTGAGAGCGTTGCAGCACTACAGCAAGCATTGCAGCACCACAGCAAGCATTGCAGCACTACAGCAAGCATTGCATAGTGTCAGAAGGTATTAGAACGAAACGACGTAAAGACGTGCTGAATTGAGAATCGCCGAAATCGATTCATTTACACTATGGGTATTGTCGAATTTGATACGAACATGTTACCGACTCCGCAGATACCTCTGTTGACGACCATTCATACGCAATTGTTTGCTATAGTAGAGCTAATAATGATCACGATGTGGTGTGCGTATTTTGAATATCGACTTGTCTACATACTAGTGGGCTACCGGCAACGGCGAATACCGCAGAGCATACTACGAGATGTACCCGAGAATACCCAATCAAAAGCAGATGTGGAACGATTTGTGCGAATCATTATGCAATGGACTATGGAACGCGCGACGACGCATTGGATGGATATAGGTCTATTATGTATAGCGGTTCTGTTCGGTGTACAGTTATTAGTACGGTCCGTGTACACGACAAAACATATAACGACCACACAGCTGTACATGTGGCAATCGCATAACGATGTTGAAAACTTTGTAAAACATTATCGTACGTCGTACGTGTTATACGTGAACATGACAATGGCGTCGGCGCATGAAAACGTACCGTTGACGACAGCGATACTGTATCGGCTGTATAACGAGGATGGGACATGCATATATACGGTGTATACATATACCGACGATAGTGTACGGACCGGCTACAGTCGTTGTATTGTCGCGGAGGCTGTACTCGCTATTGTGAATGTACTGTTCACTGCGGTAGTCGTTATATATCATCTCAACATTGTCCTCAAAGAACTATTACGTGATTATGGCCCGCTAAAGACTACTCGTAGCTATATATATGCAATGCCTCTACGATCAGGCCAATACGTACAACACCAATCGACAATACCATATACCGTATATACCGATACTACACAGCGTACGCAACACCGATATGGATACTAATGAACGTAATACAACACGATATGTTAATCGGTCACGTGGTACACACGATGAGCATCACAATTATGTTGATGAGTATGGCATTAATAAGGCAGACGATAATGTGTCCACTAATACCGACGATATAGACGACACGAGTGCTACTAGCAATTCCGATGTTGAGTATCAGAATACTACACCCGATGGTTCGTATACGCACGAGACGTTTAACTGACGACGACGAAGTCAATATATATATACACGCGAACAGACGGCGCGTTTCGTATCCAGGACAGCGACACGTGACACGCACACAAAAGAGCCATCGATACGAACGAAACGACGCGCTAACAGCTAAGAGCTAACAGCTAACAGCTAACAGCTAACAGCTAACAGCTAACAGCTAACAGCTAACAGCTAACAGCTAACAGCTAACAGTATGTTATTCGTACGCGCTGACGTCTTATGCGTGTACGTCTTTGGCGAACATCTCATTGACGGCACAGCGATACTAACAATCGTGAAATGTATCGATAGTGTTATGGTTCTATTGACCGCCTATTATATAAATGACACAGAAATGGCGTATGCAATACAGCGCATATATAGCGGCGATAGTAGCGAGATGCGATTCATGTTAGACTATATTGGAACGCATGTTAAATACACACCCAATGATCTACTCATAGCGAACGTGCCGCCGATTGCGATGGACAGCGTTATTCATATTGACGCAGAAATTGATCGGAACAGCGGACATATATATGACACGCGAGATGTCGCACTATGCGTACCCGGTCACAGAGGTCCACTAACTGCGTGCATTCGTCTTCCGCTATCGGTACAACGTCTGAATAACACGTTGAAGTACGTAGCGCGTTACACGTTTGCCGCGTTGCGATCTGCGTCGTATCCGCATCTTGTATATGCTACATCATAGTGACATAGCAGTACTTAACGCATCAGCAGTGTAAGTGAACAAAGCTAAAGCATATGCTACATCATAGTGACATAGCAGTACTTAACGCATCAGCAGTGTTAGTGAACAAAGCTAAAGCATATGCTACATCATAGTGACATAGCAGTACTTAACGCATCAGCAGTGTTAGTGAACAAAGCTAAAGCATATGCTACATCATAGTGACATAGCAGTACTTAACACATCAGCAGTGTTAGTGAACAAAGCTAAAGCATATGCTACATCATAGTGACATAGCAGTACTTAACGCATCAACAGTGTTAGTGAACAAAGCTAAAGCATATGCTACATCATAGTGACATAGCAGTACTTAACACATCAGCAGTGTTAGTGAACAAAGCTAAAGCATATGCTACATCATAGTGACATAGCAGTACTTAACGCATCAACAGTGTTAGTGAACAAAGCTAAAGCATATGCTACATCATAGTGACATAGCAGTACTTAACACATCACCAGTGTTAGTGAACAAAGCTAAAGCATATGCTACATCATAGTGACATAGCAGTACTTAACGCATCAGCAGTGTTAGTGAACAAAGCTAAAGCATATGCTACATCATAGTGACATAGCAGTACTTAACGCATCAGCAGTGTTAGTTAACAAAGCTAAAGCATATGCTACATCATAGTGACATAGCAGTACTTAACGCATCAGCAGTGTTAGTGAACAAAGCTAAAGTATATGCTACATCATAGTGACATAGCAGTACTTAACGCACCAGCAGTGTTAGTGAACAAAACTAAAGCATATGCTACATCATAGTGACATAGCAGTACTTAACGCATCAGCAGTGTTAGTGAACAAAGCTAAAGCATATGCTACATCATAGTGACATAGCAGTACTTAACGCATCAGCAGTGTTAGTGAACAAAGCTAAAGCATATGCTACATCATAGTGACATAGCAGTACTTAACGCACCAGCAGTGTTAGTGAACAAAGCTAAAGCATATGCTACATCATAGTGACATAGCAGTATTAACGCACCAGCAGTGTTAGTGAACAAAGCTAAAGCATATGCTACATCATAGTGACATAGCAGTATTAACGCACCAGCAGTGTTAGTGAACAAAGCTAAAGCATATGCTACATCATAGTGACATAGCAGTACTTAACGCATCAGCAGTGTTAGTGAACAGAGCTAAAGCATATGCTACATCATAGTGACATAGCAGTACTTAACGCATCAGCAGTGTTAGTGAACAAAGCTAAAGCATATGCTACATCATAGTGACATAGCAGTACTTAACACATCAGCAGTGTTAGTGAACAAAGCTAAAGCGTTTGCTATGTTTACGCATTGGCCAATACCTATACGTAATGTGTTTGTTTTTAACAAAGCACTTATTCATCGGATTCACGATACGACTAACGTACACACATGTATCGGCGATACAAATCAATACGTTTACGTGCGTCCGCAACGCGATGATCCACCTGCGTGCGACATGGCATACAGGCTACAGCATAATGTCGATAGAGCGTTAAACAGTCGCACATGGACACAGTACTACGATACGTACAAGATGTATATGGAACGCTACGCGAACGTAATGGATCGCGTCACTAAATATGTAAAAAACGTAGTGATGCTATATATCGCGGTGGAATATTGCACGTGTATCGTAAAAACGCCGTTGAATATCACGGACATGGCGTAACGCTGTGTCGTATGCATGCTACCGTATATACGATACATGCGATGTAACCAAGCCGCGCAGTGTCCGCGTCACCACCACGTATCATGACGATGAGCATGTTACGTACGATACGTGTCGTGAATTGGGATGCACGCATACGTGTGCACTTGGTCGCATATACGCGTACACAACACCACCAGCAGCGTACGCAACAGATCGTCGTAACAGCGGTGTATATTGGTCGACCGAACGATACGATGTATTAAATGAACGCGATGGTACGAACGTGCATGGCATATTCGGTGTGTGTGCCACACAACGCGCTATACGATACACGCGGCACGATTGTACGTTAGTGACAAACACTATGTGGGCGATACTGTGGCCGTATCAATACGTCTCGATTGCCGTACCAGACGTAATAATACCGTACGAAGTCGCGTCTAATATATCGCATCGGTTAGGTGTACGTGTGTTACGAAACAATGTATCCACAGCGATCGTTGCATCCGCGATTACATTAGCGGCGTATAGTTATCGTGACATTAACGACGATATGGACGAATACACGTTGTTATGGAACAGTCATGATGTATTCGTATTCGACTACATCAAAGCACAGCAGAATTCCGTGTATGCCATCGAACGACACCGAACACAATACTTAATACTAACAGACGTTTTTATACGGACGCGAACGATGATTATAGCGGTTATAATGGATCGTGGTCGCAGGGTGTACTACGTCGCGGTGTTCGTTTCGTGGCGCAGGATTCGAGCGTACCGGTTACCGCCGCAACTGACGAAGTGTCCTATATCGACGATGCATGGGACGATGTGTCACGCTACGAAATAACAAACGAGACACCGGTATACGAGTATAATCGTTACAACAATACAAACCGTTTCTTAGCGACACACAATGTGTCTATGTCGGCGGATAATATCCTGTTACAGTTTGAACCGTATCCGCATCTGCATATCAATGCCACGCGTAGTGTCGTTAGGGATACACGACAGTTTACAAATCATATCAATGCCACGCGTAGTGTCGTTAGAGATACACGACAGTTTACAAATCATATCAATGCCACGCGTAGTGTCGTTAGGGATACACGACAGTTTACAAATCATATCAATGCCACGCGTAGTGTCGTTAGGGATACACGACAGTTTACAAACCATATCAATGCCACGCGTGGTGTCGTTAGGGATACACGACAGTTTACAAACCATATCAATGCCACGCGTGGTGTCGTTAGGGATACACGACAGTTTACAAACCATATCAATGCCACGCGTAGTGTCGTTAGGGATACACGACAGTTTACAAATCATATCAATGCCACGCGTAGTGCCATTAGGGATACACGACAGTTTACAAATCATATCAATGCCACGCGTGGTGTCGTTAGGGATACACGACAGTTTACAAACCATATCAATGCCACGCGTAGTGTCGTTAGGGATACACGACAGTTTACAAACCATATCAATGCCACGCGTAGTGTCGTTAGGGATACACGAAAGTATACAAATCATATCAATGCCACGCGTAGAGTCGTTAGGGATACACGACAGTTTACAAATCATATCAATGCCACGCGTGGTGTCGCTAGGGATGCACGACAGTTTACAAATCATATCAATGCCACGCGTGGTGTCGATAGGGATACACGACAGTTTACAAACCATATCAATGCCACGCGTGGTGTCGTTAGGGATACACGACAGTTTACAAATCATATCAATGCCACGCTTGGTGTCGCTAGGGATACAGGACAGTTTACAAATCATATCAATGCCACGCGTGGTGTCGTTAGGGATACACGACAGTTTACAAATCATATCAATGCCACGCGTGGTGTCGTTAGGGATACACGACAGTTTACAAATCATAGCAATGCCACGCGTGGTATCGTTAGGGATACAGGACAGTTTACAAACCATATCAATGCCACCCGTGGTGTCGTTAGGGATACACGACAGTTTACAAATCCGCTCGTCGAAGACGTACATTTGCACGCGCGAGTCTGGTCCGATGTGTCGCATTGGTCGCTTGTCAACGTGATCGTGCCAACGATGTCGAAGACCGAAATGGATACACGTGGCGTCGTGTACGTGGAACAAATCAATTTGTGCGTATCGCCGCACGCTCCGTTTCGAACTAGTATTAACGTATCTACTATTCGGTATGTAAGAACACGTGTGGCCGAACAACTGTTTACGGAACACGTGCGACCGCATACACCGGAACTATCATTACCGACTCTGTACGATATTGTGGACAGTATGCATAGACACAATACTACTACTAATTAATTAACACCTGTCACATATATTGTGGACAGTATACATAGACACAACACTACTACTAATTAATTAACACCTGTCACATATATTGTGGACAGTATACATAGACACAATACTACTACTAATTAATTAACACCTGTCACATATATTGTGGACAGTATACATAGACACAATACTACTACTAATTAACTAACACCTGTCACATATATTGTGGACAGTATACATAGACACAATACTACTACCAATTAATTAACACCTGTCACATATATTGTGGACAGTATACATAGACACAATACTACTACTAATTAATTAACACCTGTCACATATATTGTGGACAGTATACATAGACACAATACTACTACTAATTAATTAACACCTGTCACATATATTGTGGACAGTATACATAGACACAATACTACTACTAATTAATTAACACCTGTCACATATCCATTCAATTGGTGAAGCGATTTTGCAAGTTTGTGGATTTAATGTTGACTAGCCGCAACGCCATTGTTAGGCACTTCGTTAGGCGGGCTATAAACACAGCTCAATCACCAATTGGCCGAAATATAGCGGTTATTCGGCATAGGTATGCAATATATGTACTAGATATTAACGTGAATCACGTACTTAGACAATGTCTTTTCAGTCAGCCAGAGCTGACAGAAATCGCTTGGTGCATACTCGAATTATTGCCTGTATCAAATAACGAGATTGACTTACCCGGTTTTACAAAAAAACGATGTTAACAGCATGATTAACGCACTCTGCACTTGTTAAGCAGGCTGCCAATGGTGTTTTTAGTGAATAATCGATTATATATCGTCAGTTATAATGGTGCAGTATTGAGTGTTGTCAATATTGATAACACAGTCGCGAGTGCATTAAAGAGCAACGTCTACACGAGTAATATAGTCGCAACAGACGAACAACTGCCACATACGGTACGTGTACGCACAGACCGTGTAGTATTAGATAGCGATCGTTATCGATTAGAGACACCGATACGGGCAACCAAATTACCGAATGTTATAGACAATGGCTTGATAGAACATTCCAACGTTCGTGTACGTATCCTACCGCAAATACGCGCATCCGATACTAGCGGTGACTCGAGTAGTGACAGTACCAATACCTATTATAACCCAACGTGGTATATTAATACGGCATCGGTATCGCCAATATGGCAGGTAGTGTATGGTATACAACTAACGAGTACTGTCATTGTATCCGGTTTTATTATTTATGGCATCGTTGTTCATACAGCGATGAGATCCCGCTTGAAGATATTGACAAGGCGCCGCGTCGCGCAACCAACACCGCGCGGTGACATATCGCCGCCGCCACCGTACGACAATGATCGTGCATCGCCGCCGGAAGTCAACACGGACGACGAATACACAAACGACGCGGGAACGATTAACATGAGAACAATGAGCGCGGTGGGTGGTGTCAATATTGGTGACGCGTTTTACTAAATAATGTGATCATCGTGTGGTCATTGTGTGGTCATCATGGTCATCGGGATGTGCTAGAGTATAGTAGTAGTCGTATATATCTATGATGATGTATGTATATATGTATGTAATGCACCGTATATATGTGATGTATATAAGAAAAAATATTAAAGAAATGTTGTACGTATCGATGCGTTTATGCGTCTCGTGTGGCTATGTTTCGTCATCGCACGTACAGGTACATAATATATTAGCATTATAGATATATTCGTCATCGCACGTACAGGTACATAATATATTAGCATTATAGATATATTCGCATCGACGCGTCGTGCGTGCACACGTATGCATCATGCGACTACCTGTGTTCTACAACGTGATAGGTATGCTATTAATCGTCGCCTATATGGTACTGACGAAGCATCGCGTAGTAGCGTTTGATATCACTAATGTGCCGACATCGATCAATCGCATTAACTGCAGTGTGTATATGTCACGTGCTGGTGTATTACCGGAAAACTCGATGTCCTATGTACATACGATACGCATACCCTGGCCGAACATAACGTTCACACCGCTGGAGCGTCAATCGAGTAATACGATACAAGCGCGATTGTTACAATGCGTATCGCACAATACAATGATCGATGATATGAACGCAATATTCACGGATCGCATACGTATCCTGCGCGAAAGCTTATTATTGTCACGTGCGATGATACCGAGTCTCGGTAACGTGGACCGACATCCGACAAAGCAACGTTATCGACGCGACGCCAGTAAATCGCTTGGGTCCGATTTCTGTAAGATGATGTATAATTCCGCGAGCGATAACTCGATACTCGGTACACTTGGCAAAGTAACGAACGCGCTAATGGGCGCACCGTCGACGGCAGACATCATCACCGTCGACGGCAGACATCATCACCGTCGACGGCAGACATCATCACCGTCGACGGCAGACATCATCACCGTCGACGGCAGATATCATCACGAGTGCAGAACACGTGTGCGAAATGGGCGCGTTGAGTAAGCTGAACGCGGATGAAATAGTAAAATCGAATACGCGTCTCACGTCGTTCATGGAACTGAGTCAAAAAGAACTACAGAACATCGACGGAGGTCTGGCATCGATAAACAAACGTATAATCGATACTAACAAACATAGTCGGAGGTCTGGCATCGATAAACAAACGTATAACCGATGCTAACAAACATAGTCGGAGGACTGGCATCGATAACAAACGTATAACCGATACTAACAAACATCGTCGGAGGACTGGCATCGATAAACAAACGTATAACCGATACTAACAAACATCGTCGGAGGACTGGCATCGATAAAGAAACGTATAACCGATACTAACAAACATCGTCGGAGGACTGGCATCGATAAACAAACGTATAACCGACACTAACAAACATTGTCCGAGGATTGGCATCGATAAAAAACGTATAACCGATTCTAACAAACATCGTCGGAGGACTGGCATCGATAACAAACGTATAACCGATACTAACAAACATCGTCGGAGGACTGGCATCGATAAACAAACGTATAACCGATACTAACAAACATCGTCGGAGTACTGGCATCGATAAAGAAACGTATAACCGATACTAACAAACATCGTCGGAGGACTGGCATCGATAAACAAACGTATAACCGATACTAACAAACATCGTCGGAGGACTGGCATCGATAAACAAACGTATAACCGATACTAACAAACAAATGTTGCTAGTGGCAAAAGGACTCGAGCAGGCAACGAACGACTTACGTAAGCAGATTATGTTAACGCAAGAAGCCAGTGCCCTATCGGTGGCCCTTGGAACGTCGACACAAGTCACGGATGTGTGTATGACACGTTTGGAGGAAGACATCGCGGATTGGCGAATCAATTTAATAACGCTCATGGTTGGAAATCTATCACAATTTTTTTTAACGGACGATGTTAAGCAGTATTTTGGCGCATGCACTAAAGGAGATTAACATTTACGGACACGACATATTCGAATTGTCGCATAGTAATCCGAGTTTCTATTATCAAATACAGCGTACGCTTTACACGCAGAGCGATCAGTATTTGTACATTACAATGCATATACCGTTAACATCGGTCGGCGGCATTTTGGCTATCTATCGTCTCGACGTCATACCGCTCTCGATAAATAACACACACGGCGAAAGGACACGTATATTAGGTCTACCGGCCTATTTAACGGTGACACCGAATGCCGAATACTACACCGAACTGACGAATGCGCAATACTTACAATGTGACACGGGACACGTCAAAATGTGTACAACAGCTACGCTGTTGCGTCATCGCAATACACTGAGTTGCGCTGCGAATATCTATTATGACATACCGGAACAAATATTAGAACTGTGCGATATACGCTACTCGTCCGTAGAACAATATAACGGAAATGCTAAACGTATCGACTATTCGGCAAGGTATTTGGTGTACGGCGTCAATATTAGCGCTACGTGGAGTTTGAATTGTCCGCTCGACAAAGACAGCGCACGTGTCGCGCGAGCAATGGAACCGTGGAATACGTGTATCATACAATTACCGTGTATGTGTTCGTTGTCGACGAAAGAATTCGTCATACCTATGCGTCTCAGTGATTGTTCAGTAATGACAAGTAGTATCAGTACCACAATTGTTTACGCCTTCCCGATTAATCTCGCCATGTATCATACGTTTCCACGAGACGTCGAAATACAGCGAATAACTGGTAGTTCAATGCGCTACGACCGCATGTGGTCACACGAACTACCAACGTTTCACGTCGTAGAATCTAATTGGACGGACGTGATGACGATCGACGACGAACACGCATGGAAATTGAATAAACTAACTATAGTAGATACAGTATACGCCACTAAAGCCGATCATTTATGGCACAAAATACGCGACATGTCCGATTTTTCGTACAACAATTTAAACGATATAAAAAATAATATCATGAACGGTTTCGGTGGCAAGATCTTTAACGCAGTAAGCATAACGGGCGGTGTCACTGGAATGATGGTGATGGCTATCCTGGCGTGTATCTGTTCTATGTACAACTGCTATTGACACACACGATAACGTAAACATTTCGTAGCGTACGTATACCATTCCGACAATGGCATCCGTAGTCAGTATCTTAATAGCGGCGATTGTGTCAGCGGGAATCTGCGCCATGTACACGTGCGGTGTCGTCCAACCGACAATAGCGTCGAGTAATTACGGTGTGTACTTTCACAAAGAAGCTCGCATAGTACAACGTCGAAACAGTGATACGTACAAACATATATTTCGACTCGCCGTTCCTAATATAACGTATACTGCGCTTACGTATTATACATGCGATACTGTAGCGTTTTCGTTTTCGACGTGTATGGAACTCAACAATCGTATACGCGCATTGAATAAATATGCTGAGAATGAACACGCGACGGCTCTCGCACAACTGCGTTTTGTGGACACGTTTGTTTTACCTCATGCTGCCGACACTACGATACGTCGCCGACGAGACGTACGACAATCGCCAGCAATATTCTATCGTGCGAATGACGACTATACTACTACAACTACGGCGGCGCATACGAAACGACATAGAGTTAAACGCGGGTGGTTTACTGGCATTATACGTCGCGTTCAACAGGGCTACGCCGATCTGTTACACAAACTGGGTCTCGACCAACGTGACGCGATGATCGAACAACTGCAAAACGCGCGCGATTTAGTGTCGCTTAACACACGCGCAGTAATGCGTTACAATAATCGTGAACGCGATTAACACCACCTTTACGATTACGGAATCACGTATAGCATCTATAGCACACAATCTCGAAATATTAAACAACGTACAATCCATGTTGCACACGCGAATCGTACCGGCTATAGTAGACTTTCGGTATAGTATACGTCGTATTGCGAGTACGGCACGTGCCTGGGTAGTTGGTGTTCAGGCACTATTACGCGGAGAATTGACAATGCATCTTGTATCGTACGAAACCATGCAGAATCTCTACGATTATATCACGCAACACGTGCTAACGGATAGTGCTTATAAAGGATTTCTTCTATACACCAATGTCGCCGGTACGTATCGATTTAGCGATATTCTATATATGCGTAGCGAATACGGTATAGACGTACAGGTTGATATACCGCTTCAATATATCGGCAACATACTACATACTATATCGTATGACAAGCGTTCCAGTATCGGCGCTGTCCGGATATGTTCGGATCATAGGGTAAAGTGTTGCTATTTCTTGTATCGCCGCATATGTTAATGATAATGGCTGTTTGTATAGCGGCGGCACAATGTATGCCGTGTTGTACTCGCGATACGAAAGACTGTTTGTACAGCGGCAGCACAATGTATGCCGTGTTGTATTCGCGATACGAAAGACTGTTTGTACAGCGGCGGCACAATGTATGCCGTGTTGTATTCGCGATACGAAAGACTGTTTGTGTAGCGGCGGCACAATGTATGCCGTGTTGTACTCGCGATACGAAAGACTGTTTGTATAGCGGCGGCACAATGTATACCGTGTTGTATTCGCGAAATGAAAGACTGTTGCGAAAGTAAGGCCTATCGTAATACGATCTTGCGAACAAATAAAAAATATACGATAGTAGCCATGAGTATTAGTACTGAATCGGATAAGAGTAATCCAAGTACCACGGATGATGATGATGATGATGATGATGATACGGATGATAGCGGGGATGATTACGTTGATGCTGCTCGTGCGTAACACGGAATATCGCATTGTACAATCCGACAGTATATATGTATATATATATATATATATATATATATATATATATATATATATATATATATATATATATATATATATATATATATATATATATATATATATATATATATATATATATATATATATATATATATACGTTTATTAAAAACAATATCAATGTGCGTTCGATGTGTGCTATTACGTAAACCGATATATACGGTTTATGTTCGTGATGCGTACACGTAACGTTCATTCAGTATCCATCGTTTGCGTTCTCATCATGCGGCAGCACCGTTCGAGTCACGTGACCCAATAATCGAGAACGTTTCCCCTGCTGTCCTCCGTATACCGGTGTCTTCGTTAACGCTGCAGTAGTCGAATCCGCGGTTCTGGCAACGTCGTCACCAATAGAAATGTCACTAGTGTTGACGTCCGTCTCATGGGATGCGTGACGCGTTCCGACCTGTATTCGATGATGTTTTGTAACCGTTCCGCCGTCATCAGTAGTCTCGGATGTCGAACACTTCTGTCGTCGTCGGCGGCGTCCGTCTCGTCGGGCTAATGTAAACGGTGTGATACCTTTCGACGGGTGTTCGTTAACAGACTCTAAGAATCGTTCACGCGGATCATCGATTACGGTATTCATTGTGACATTCTGTTGACGCGATACCACGTGTCCCATGTATTCGGAGTATACAGCTAGTGAAAGAGCAGTAGCAACAGTAGCAGACTGTGTCGTGACGTCTGTACGATATGTATTCGGAGTATACAGTTAGTGAAAGAGCAGTAGCAACAGTAGCAGACTGTGTCGTGGCATCTATACGATATGCCTTGTTAATACTGACGTGTGTCACTTCGATTGATTCGTTAATCTCGTCGTCGTCGCATGGCGGATACGTTGATGTTATGCATTCGATCAGCACGTGCGCTATTCGGTTCTGTACAGACAAATGCTCGATCACGCTACAGAAGACAGCCGCTTTCACACAGTACGTACTTTCACACAGTACGTACTTTCACACAGTACGTACTTTCACACAGTACGTACTTTCTGTCGCGTTCGTACAAAAAACAGTTCGTTACGATGTAGTATACACGTAACGTATACGATACTACATTACCGTCATTACACGTCGCACGAGCATCACTCAATAGACGATAGAGGACGATATTCGATGTACGTGGCTTTCTAATCCAATACAGAGCAGTTCGTCATCGGCAAACGGTACGTCTTGATTTCCGTACAATTCCACGAACGCTCCGCAGATGTCTCCAATGGGAACAGTAAAGGCGAATGCGTTCTGTGTATCTATAACGTAGCTGTCGTCATTCAAGAGATACATACTGCTGTTGGTCAGTCCTTTAAAAATACACGGTGTACTATCGGTCTGATATACGTATTCGCCGATTTCGACCAATGTAGCACGTTCGGTAACAATTCGACGGCACCGTACATGCCACGCGTACATGGTCGTACATGGTCGTACATGGTCGTACATAGTCGTAGATTTGTCACTGCGTCGGCGCATACGTCCGCTGTGTCGCCACCATACGATGTTGCAGTCACGAACGTGAGTTCAATTACTATAGCTTCATCGTTACCGACATCGCGCATGCGTAGATCTATACGATGACTGTTGGTTGCAGCCGATGGGTATAATTCATCATCCAATCATTCGTCCCCGTCGTTGCATCGGATGTCGGTATTGCAGCGTACACACCGTGTTGAATGGCGTCGATGTAGAGATTCCATAATCGACACGAACTTGTGGACGTCGGAAACCGATACGTGCGATTGTCGTCTGTTGGCTGCAATTCGGATAACCGTGTCACAACATACGCGGCGTCGTACATACGATACGGTAGCAGTATGTCGATCATCACTGTATGCGCTACCGTTTGTATCAGTTGTCGCATGCGTTCGTCGTACATACGTTTGTTATGTACGGCCGCATAAGGTCGCATCATCGCCGATTGCGCAGATGCGATGAACGTGTTTGCGACGACGTTAATCGTACCCCATGACCTGGACCGGATGATGTCGTTGTCATCGATAGCACTGCGCGTGTCGCGGCGATAGCACGTACATCGCGTATATTCTGCGCGTCAATATATCGATGCAATGTTGTGACGATATGACGTTCATACGCGGTCGTCCGTAAACGTTGCGCGGCCGGTACGATATAGGGACCCGGAAGAGTAGCGATGGGTTATCGCTTCGGACAGGCATTGTTTGCAAGCATGTTCTTAACGGGAATTTTTCGTATTCCCAATGCCACCGGCGATGTTCACGTCTCTACGCTGCTGCACGAGTATTTGCCGAGCAGAAAAACGCGTAGCGTATTGGCGCAGAACGTACAGAGTTGCACATGCGCCGGTCTTTGTACATCAAAGCGTCGAGGTATTTGTGTCGTGTCCGTACCGTCGATGTAACATACGTCGCGTGTCGTGTCCGTACCGTCGATGTAACATATGTCGCGTGTCGTGTCCGTACCGTCGATGTAACATACGTCGTGTGTCGTGTCCGTACCGTCGACGTAACATAGGTCGCGTGTCGTGTACGTACCGTCGATGTAACATACGTCGTGTGTCGTGTCCGTACCGTCGATGTAACATACGTCGCGTGTCGTGTCCGTACCGTCGATGTAACATACGTCGTGTGTCGTGTCCGTACCGTCGATGTAACGTACGTCGTGTGTCGTGTCCGTACCGTCGATGTAGCATACGTCGTGTGTCGTGTCCGTACCGTCGATGTAACATACGTCGCGTGAACGAACTGTTGCTATGTTGGAGTTAGCGCCTGGTCCATGTAACGTGACGCGCATACTACTCGTAATATCGCACAACGGCACGATCCCTGTGTGATGGCGTCGCCGAAGTATAGGAATAACGCAAGTCCGCGTACGTCCGACTGATAGAGCAGTTTCCATGCTATTTCTTGGCACCGCGTTTGCCTGCGAGTTGTATCCAGTTTCTTTCCACTCATACCTGCAATATGTAAGCCTTCTTTGCCAGTATAAATATACCATCTTCTCGAGCATTAGTTTCGTCGGTGCACGGTAGAGTGGACGCAATGTCGCAGTGCCTTCGTTACAATGTCGCAGTGCCTTCGTTATAATATCGCAGTGCCTTCGTTACAATGTCGCAGTGCCTTCGTTACAAAGCGCCGCGAGGTGTACACAGCGTTTGCTTAATGCAGACACCAGTTCACAAACGGTCATGTGGTTTCTGATGTGTGTTCGCGTGCACAAACACCATTGAGTGTTCGGACGGTCATGTCGTCAGATGTTCGTCGTACCTGGGAACATTGACATTCTCGGCATTCGTCTTATTCGCATCTCTACTCAGATCATTCGCGTTGCGCATTTCGACACCGAGCGTCGTACAGGACCGATATAACGGCCGTTGGTGAGAGAACATTCAAAAAGAGCGAATCCGTATCAGCGGACGTACGTTCTGCTACACTCCGAATAGCATTGCGTGCCGATGTAGTAGTGGCTCCACCTACCGACGCTTGCAAATAGAGCAACACTCCATACATTGCGTTGTTTTCGATCTTCACCGATAACTGTTGTGTATCGCAGGGGGCTTCGGTATCGCTGTCCTGGTCACGCTCGGCTTGCGCACGTGCCGTTTTGTACATTCGTCGCAGTGCTTTCATGTCTGTCGATATCATATTCGATAATGCTATAACATATCTTTCGGATACGAGCGGTTCTCGTCTGGTGATCTTGTGTGCACGACGTACGTTCTTGAACGTTTGTGGTTTGTTCGGTCGCGGCGCCACGGGTCCTGTTTCTGCGGATTCTTAGATAGAGCTGATCTCAGTGATCTCGTAGTCGATGCCTTCACGTAAATTGTTCGGTCGCGGCGCCACGGGTCCTGTTTCTGCGGACTCTTGGATAGAGCTGATCTCGATGATCTCGTAGTCGATGCCTTCACGTAAATTGTTCGGTCGCGGCGCAACGAGTCCTGTTTCTGCGGACTCTTGGATAGAGCTGATCTCGGTGATCTCGTAGTCGATGCCTTCACGTAATTTGTTCGGTCACGGTGCCACGGGTCCTGTTTCTGCGGACCCTTGGATAGTGCTGATCTCGATGATCTCGTAGTCGATGCCTTCACGTAAATCGTTCGTCGCGATGTATTCCCACGTCGTCATAGCCGACAAACACAGGTTATGTTCTTACATCAATGACGGATACTGCGACGAAAAGTCAAATGTGGCGTACATATTATTAAACATTCCAATGTTGTTAGCGGTCATACCGGCTCCCATCTGTGTTTTTTCGAAATCAACATCAACATCCTTTTCGCACCCCGGATGCAACATATTTTCGAGGCGTTCGATCGTCACACATGGTACCGTCGGCAGCATAAGTACGCCATCACGAGCGTCACACTTTGCGAGTATATTCAACACGTTATACGTCGATCGTTGCATGAACAATTCTCGTGCGGACATCCCGTTGATACGCGATATGGCCACGTAGAAGTCGTTTACTTTCGTCACGCGTAACAGTAACATTACGAGCAGCCTATCCATGAGACAGTAGGCTAGCAGCAGTTCTACGTCGTCCGTGTTTCCAGTGCGCAGGTAATGTTGTGTCACAACCGAACTAGAAGCGTGTGGTCATCATGAATCAAAGAGGGGAATGTAGGTGACATGCCGCACCCATTCGTTTTTTCTTGCATCAACAAGTTGCTGTGCTGGCGTGGTTGTCATAGATAGGCCGAGCCGAAATCAAGTTTACACGCAGCAGAAGGTCACAATGCCGGCTGTAGTCAACCATGTGTTTCTACATTCTCACACACCCACTGCACTATGGGTGATTGCAATTGTGATTGTGATTGTGGTTGCGCTTGCGTGCGTGCGTGCGTGCGTGCGTGCGTGCGTGCGTGCGTGCGTGCGTGTGCCTGTGGAAGGCACAGAAGTATTAGGGACACGTCAAAGTCGTATGTAGCATAAGTGAGTCACAAGGATATGGGGGTCATATACAAATTACGTACGCAAGCAGTAACAGAGATTTGTGCATGGTGTTCGTACATGATCTCTGTGCTGCTGCGTACCGTAGGCCCTTCACTGCGTACCGTAGGCCATACACTGCGTACCGTAGACCCTTCACTGCGTACCGTGGGCCCTACACTGTGTACCGTAGGCCCTACACTGTGTACCGTGGGCCCTACACTGTGTACCGTAGGCCCTACACTGTGTACCGTAGGCCCTACACTGGGCAGGCACGTCGGCCGCAAGTGGCACTGCTGGAACAGAAACAGTAAAAATAACACGAGTAAGAAACACGGCTGAGCGAGTAGATTGTGCCCAGTTCCACCGCCAGGTGCTGTGGCCATGTGTAAAATAATACTACAAACACGTCAACATGGCAGAACACACAGTACGGAAGAAATCTCTGTACATGTACCGTTGTTTTATTAACACATTGCAATGCAATAATGCTTTATTCGTCCGACAAGAAAATTACAGTGCCGATCGACACTTACAACACGATGGAAACAAAACCTTGAACATTATGTCAAGAGTTGGCACATCACATATATACAGTATAAATCAAAGGTTATTGAATCACATATTTGTGTACAATTTAGCGTTAAGAATAGAAATGGCAGAGGGTAAAAAGAATACTTGTAGCAGTTTGAGGGAGTAAAACACTGCTGCTTCTGTGACTGAGCCTTGAATAAAATTCCACGTGGAGGAGGTGCGAGAGGTCTTGGGGTGTTTAAAAAAATATGTAACACTTTCCTACGATATAAAGCCTGAAAGTTGTCTAACTGTCTACCAACAATACGACTGGCTCTATGTATGACTTTATCCACCCTCCTTTGATCATGTTCTGAAACATTCCCACCCCAACAGGCTGCCCCAGTAGAGAAAGTACTGGAAATTACTATATTATAAAACATCAGAAGAAGATCCGCACTGACTCCAAACCTCTTGAACTTCCTGAAACAGCACATCCTTGAATTTACTTTTTTCATCATGCTCTCATTGTTCTAATTCCAATTAAGTTTTGAATCAATCACAATACCCAGGTATTTGTAAGTATCATCTCTCACCACCTCTTCACCCTTAATACAAACAGGTTGAGGAGGTGTTTGTAAGTATCATCTCTCACCACCTCTTCACCCTTAATACAAACATGTTGAGGAGGTGTTTGTAAGTATCATCTCTCACCGCCTCTTCACCCTTAATACAAACAGGTTGAGGAGGTATTTGTAAGTATCATCTCTCACCACCTCTTCACCCTTAATACAAACAGGTTGAGGAGGTGTTTGCTTTCGCCTAAAATCAATACGTAGTTATTCAGTCTTCGTGACATTTAACTGCAAAAAATTGTAAAAAATCATTGATTTCTCGAAGGTAGCCAGAATCATCATTATTATTATCCAAGCCAACAATGACACTGACGTCTAAATATTTGATCAGTGGATATACATTGTCAGTACTTTTGTAGTCCGAAGTGTAGAGTGTATACAGGAAAGGTGCCAGAACTGTGCCTGGGGTGCGCAAGTGTTCGGTGGGAGACCGGATAATAATAAGTCATATATATATATATAATATATATATATATATATATATATATATATATATATATATATATATATATATATATATATATATATATATATATATATATGTATTAAGAATAATAAAGGCTTAATACTGATCCTTGTGGTACCCCACTCAAAACTGATTTCCAATTTGAAACCTCCCCATCTACTACAACACTCTTTTTTCTATACAGTTGTATATGGCATCCCCGATACCATGGGCTTTTAATGTAAGTAGTAATCTTTCATGCGGCACTTTGTCGAAAGCTTTCTGAAAATATAAGTAGATGATATCTACTGGTCATCCCTCGTATATCCACTTAGTGATCTTCCGAAATTACAACAAAAGGGCTTGCCGTACTGTTTAATATGAGCGCGTCACAATGTATAGGTTGAGCGTGGACTTAACTGAAAACTACGCTACACCAGCACACACGTGTGACTTTGACGTTCTTGCAGCTAAGATAACGCCCAGGTCGAACTAGTACCGCAGCCAACAATACGAAAACGAAGCTTCGCCGGAAATCTATCACTAATGACCAAATATGGTAAGACACCAATTACCCCTAAATGTCTGGCACAGCAATACGAGTCCATACTAGACGAATATGGAAGTAAGTTGACGAAATAGTGAATATATCAAAACAGTCAGTTTTCAGACGATTTAAAATACACGTTGGAGTAGAGCACTGATCTACCTTAACGACGTCGCCAATGTTAAAAATAAATATTGGTCTGTCCTAAAATACTTATAGTATGAAAGTCAGTATCGCCTATCTCAGTATATTTGACAACATACGGACAACAACAAAGTGCTGTGGGCAAGTACCATTTGCTTCGTTGGAATGCCATAATAGTCGGGTATAATGAAACAAATTCGTAGCCTCTGTACATCGGCAGGGTGCAGACTTACGCACAGGCTGCACATGAGGGATAATTGTGTACGCCGTAGAAACACACCTGTTATTTGACCAGACCGACTGTGTACGCGTTCATGCTAAATGAGGTTGGGTGGTGGGTAAAATGCACAATAAACATTATGAGGTGCGCCACTACGTGGCTATTCATCAAGCAAGTCACGCTATTCGTGGTCTTTGTTTGACCTCCCACTCTTTGTGTGACCTCCCACTCTTTGTGTGACCTCCCACTCTTTGTGTGACCTCCCACTCTTTGTGTGACCTCCCACTCCTCGTAATGACTATAAGGTGGCCTGTACACTTCTGAAAACGACGTTGGTTCCGAGAAAAAAGACCCATCCCAAATTCTATGTATGCGTCCAGTTGCTTGTATTGATTCTTAGTAGAATGTAAATATGCGTATCTAATACACAATAACATCCAATGTTCAAGTTTGTGTGCGTTTAGTAGGTGTAATGATACATATAATGACTCCCTTGTGGGCTCTCTTCTGCATTGATTCATGCATGACACCAATAGACAAACGAGAATGGAATGTGACATCGTGTTTCGCACAAACAATGCCGCCCATCACACACCCCAACAAACAATGCCGCCCATCACACACCCCAACAAACTATCACGACGAGTACAAGAGGTATGTGTACAATGGCTGACTTTAGAACTGGACGGCCCGGCACGCGTTAGTTAATGTTTATTGCCAGTGTTGTGTGGCAAGCTCATGCGGGAGGGCGGGATGGAGAGGAAGAAAGGGGAGAAGGGGGAGGGAGAGGGACAAGGGAAGGGAACATGAGGGAGAATGGGAGGGAGAAGGAGGCAGAAGAGGTATATATGTATTATTACAATGTGGTTTGACAACACTAGAGACTAGGAGACTAAGAGGAGACCAAATAGAAGTATTTAAAATAGTGAACGGTTATGAGGATGTTGATAGGAATATGTTCTTCAAACTTAAAGAAGGCAGTAGAACCAGAGGACACCAAGCAGCATTAGTTAAGGAGCAGTGTAGGTTGGACATGAGAAAGTACTCTTTCCCACAGAGGGTGATACATGATTGTGTTAATGCTAGTAGTGTGAATATGTTTAAAAATTGAATTGACAGATATTTGATAAGGGCGGGCTACACATAGATGAGAAAATTGTTGGACTCTCGATAAGCCAATGGCTTCCTTGTCCACTTTGCCATCTGGAACTTGTTGTTTGGGATGGCAATCTTGTAAAAATCTTGTTAAATATCTATGGTATATCAATTGTCACTCTAAAAGTACTTAAATTTAACCATATACTAACTACCAGGTGACATTACACTCTTATTGAACAATGCTGGGTTTTATGCACGAACTGCTTCAGAATGTTGTAGCTTGCGAGCCCAGTACAACATTCTGAAGCAACGAGTGGGTGTTTATTACATGGGATCGTGACTAAGACAACGATTGGGTATTTATCATAGTGGTTCATAACTAACATTTCAACATATTTAATTAAATGCAACCGTAATTTACACAAGATGCGCGCCGTTTGAATTCATTGTTCGCCGCGTGTGTAACAGTGCGACACCGGATTGTATTACACTAGACGCCAAACCAAGCAGGACTGCGTATATCACTGTAGACAGCGCATTGTTATCAGACAAAACGTTTACATGGCCACCGATGCAATTTTGTACTGTGATCTGCACCCTGCAACGCGGTCAGCTATTTCGGGACAGTGAGGGAACACGTCGCGACCGTTGACCAATCCCATGCGCGCTTCACTGACATGTACGGTGCTTCATAGATGGGTGACCACTGTACAATGTTACGGTCTAGTCGTGTCACCTTAATGTTTATAGCGCATTTAACACACTTTCAACTGTGGGGAGATCAATTGATGTGTCGTATATTCAGTTCCGTGATTTATACCCAGTTCTTGTGGCATTCCAATCTAGCATTGGCGCGGTGGCGTAGTGGTCATTGGCGCGGTGGCGTAGTGGTCATTGGCGCGGTGGCGTAGTGGTCATTGGCGCGGTGGCGTAGTGGTCATTGGCGCGGTGGCGTAGTGGTCATTGGCGCGGTGGCGTAGTGGTCATTGGCGCGGTGGCGTAGTGGTCATTGGCGCGGTGGCGTAGTGGTCATTGGCGCGGTGGCGTAGTGGTCATTGGCGCGGTGGCGTAGTGGTCATTGGCGCGGTGGCGTAGTGGTCATTGGCGCGGTGGCGTAGTGGTCATTGGCGCGGTGGCGTAGTGGTCATTGGCGCGGTGGCGTAGTGGTCATTGGCGTGGTGGCGTAGTGGTCATCGGACTCTCGATCGGGAGAATCCGTCTTTGAATCTACCGTTTCGAATATCGGACAATTTCGTTCACTCCAGTTAACTCAGTTGTATGAAACAGTGCCTGGAAGTATGCAGTGGTTGATATGTGAACGAATAGTCTTCGCGCAGCAATAGCAGCTGGGCTGTATGTTTACCAGATGAGTCGAGGTGGCGTTGTGATGAACAGGTTTTTCCGTGGATAAAGTGCACAACGCTGTGAACAGTTCTAAGAACTGGATACCGCGCTATATAGGAAAGTACCTTTACCTTTAGCTGAGCTAACTCTACCCCACAGCACTAGTGATCGTGTATTAATAGGTAGATTGAGATGGGCGTCAATGAGGCCAGTACTGCGAATATTTGTATTGTCGTACTGCTGTGCAGGACATATCGAGGTAATTGACGTATTGCCCTATTTGGGGAGTCGTGAAGACTTTCCGGTGTAGCCTCGTTTTCAAAGTATTAGATACGGTGGGCTTTTCCGTGGGCGTTATTATTACTCCCAGGACACACCGGAGAACAGGTGTAGCCTGACGACACTGGTCAGGTAAGTTTCCGGTCAACCTGTGTTATAGAAAACAAAGGGTATAAACAGTGAGGGAAACCCTTCGTGTCGCACTTTACGATTGATTTGGTCAGACACGTAGTATTATGATGGAAGTGTATCAATGTACATCTACATATTTATTTTCGTTTCTGCTTACTGTTCCGCGATACTACTTTGAATGCTATGGACGCCATTCTCCGTAGCTGGTCTGACGTGGAATGCCCTGCCTACTGCCGTGAGAGATGCTAACATAGTTGCCGCGTTCATCATCTTAATTTAGCGTAACTTATTTAATTGGTTTTAACTTATCTTATTTTTTCTCAATTTATTCTGACTTATCTTAAACATTTAACTTGTTAATGCACTTAAGCATGTTTTATCAGGATATACAGCGCGTGATGAAAGTGGAACTTATTATTATCTTTTTGGAACTTGTCTAAAATGAAAAAAACACATCAGTCAGTTAAACGCGCCAACGGTCATTGAACAAAAACGCGCCAGATTGGAGGCAATTTCCTTTGTCTCGGTTTTCTCAGCTAAAATGTTCTCATTTGCTGCACTGTGGCTGTTACGTTTTTTGAGCCACAGAAGTAAAGAGCAAGGCTTGTGTTGATGATACAGTGCTCGTTACATTGTAGTTACATTGATTGATAAGGTAGATAAACCTAGTTGCCTGAAGATCAAAGCCCAGTCAGGTCACGTTTGTGTCCTCTGTGTCTTCGCTGTCTTCGGTGTCCTCGGTGTCTTTGAAGTCCTCAAAGTCCTTGGTGTCTTCAGTGTCTTCGGCGTCTTTGGTTTCTTCGCTGTCTTTGGTGTACTCAATGTCTTCAGTGTCCTCAGTGTCCTTGGTGTCTTGGGTGTCCTCCGTGACTTTGGTGTATTTGATGTCTTTGGTGTCTTCGTCACTGTCCTCAGTGTCATCGGTTTATTTGGTGTCCTCGTTGTCTTCGGTGTATTCGGTGTCTTCAGTGTAGTCGGTGTCTTCGGCGTCTTCGGTGTCCTAAGTGTCCTCGGTGTCCAACCGTGGTAAGATAGGGATTTGCATACAGAACTTCTGTGATGGATTTCCGAGGATTAGTATACATATGGAAATTAACTTTTATCGAACATTAATCTACATTTCTACTAGGACTACTATGCAAGCAGGCCCACATTAAGACATCTTATGGATTAGCTAGCAGAGTATGGAATCCAGACACTATGTACTTCATGAATAATATTAGTATCTCAGCATCTTTAATCCAGACTTGATGGTCTGTTTAGGTAGAATCAACAACAGCTGAATTTGTAGGTATTAATTGATGTTAATGTATGTAACACGTTTGCTATAAAGGCAACGTATTATATGTAGTTGCAGGACATCTGTAGAAGAACTTTAGTAGAGTAGACCGTTATAGGAAGCAATCAAGACTACCAGTTGAAGCAGACTTGTTATTTGAATTCAATTTGATGTATGGTATCCGGGATGTGTTCCGAACAAAGCAAATCAGCATATTTCCACATCATTTATTCCCACCTATGAGGTGAACTCAAACAACGAATCAGTATCACCATAATCCCGTTTAGTAAGTGAATATATTTGCATGGTGTTCTTCCTAGAATCAACTTCACTCCGTAAGTCGAAGATAAATAACTCAGTTCACATAGAGCATAATCAACGTATGTTCTCTTAAATCGAACGTAAAATAACACAGTTCGCGTTCAACATAAGCAAAGAATGCACAGTTCATAGCATACCTGATTCAACGGGCATTCACAGTTCGTATTCTGCACACTGCAAACCTCAATTGCCATGTAAAGTTCAAGTTATAACTACTTCGGCAAACTAATTTACACGTATTGACAAGAAAGGCCACACGTATTAAATTACCAAACCCCCCACATTCACGACATAAGTATTACATTTATTTTCAATTACATACAAAAGTATTTGCATTTGTGGGCGTATGATGACAAGTCGATCCTTAGACAAGTAAAATATGTGACATTTTGATTATTTCGGTCCAAGCGGTTGAAAATATATAAACCATTTATATATCGTTAAAAAAATTCAAATTGTATGAATCTGACCTAATGTGAGGCATCGCACCAAAAATACATACCTCGAGACGTGCTCTAATGACAACAAATCAGCAAAGACATAACAAATACGCTATTTGGAGATTGACCTATATACGTACGTTCGTTAAATGCATAAACCAAAAATATATAATTTTAAATTGTCAGAAATGCAATGTTTCACTATTATGTTTGCTAGCGCGTGACCCGAACGTTCTCGTTCTCGCTTCCATTGAGCAAAACAGGAAGCTCAAGCTAAAATCATTACTACGATCTTCGTTGTCCATCACTTATATAAGTCTATACGTATATACTCTTGGCATTAAGTGATACAGTCGACGTTACTATATGTGTCTAAGCATAACGCTTACCGCGACGTTTGCTGCTATTGTTTGCCTCTAACTATCATTAGCGAACAGGTGGATTTAACAAGACGTCCACTGGTGATTTGGTGTACGATTTATTGTATTTTACTAGTAATAATTGTATATTTAGCAATTTAGTAGTTTTAATGTATGTCATTTTATTTATAAGGTGTATTTGTCCATACTGATACACAATTGTACAGCACCTCAGAACAATTATCTGGATTAGGCGCTATATAAGAAATGTAATATATTTATTATGATTATTATTATTATTACTGCATGTATGATTATGATGCGTCCGGGTTCAAAGTTTGACCGACATCGACGTCAACACGGCGTGGCAAGTGTCTCACATTAGGCCTCCTTCACAGCGCATTCGAACACGCTACAGGCGGTTCTCGCACAATAGCTGTAAATGTGTGATTTGTCATTATTTGACTCTGAGCCCTTTTGTCTGCGCGTCACATCACCACCGGGTATTTTACTGTGTTGGAAGCCGCACCTACCAGCCCGCATACTGTAAACAATTGGACAATGTAACATTGCCTTGACAGGCCCAATGTTGAACGACCATTTGCATTTGCATATTGCGGATACAACTGTGTAGAATTAAGAAAATATTGTTTTAGCATTTTTATAGAATTTTCTTTACAATGTTTCATAGAATATACGACTATGACCAACTTGGGGAAATAAACCAGGATGTCTTTAACCAAAACAAAGACCACAACATCGGTCACGCTACAGTCATACTGACAGGTGAAATATTGACGCAGTTTCAATGTCACTGACACCATTCTGGTATCTGGAGTCAACGGAGCGCACACACAACGTTTTACCTGCGTACTAATATGTGCACCAATATACATAGATGTGCCCTCCTGGAAAATTACACGGGCTTTCCATGGTAGGAAGAGCAGCTCTGTGTATGTTACGGTCCAATCGTCGCTCACAGCGAGATTTAATAACTGTGATTCTTTCCTAGTCGTGTCAATCACAGCGTGCGAAAGATTTCTGCATACACGTTATCAGCGTTTTGGCGAATATATATATATATATATATATATATATATATATATATATATATATATATATATCTGCGTGAACATTATCTTACAACAACTACGATTTGGCGAAAACACATTATAGTGTTGTACATCCTGTCGTCAACCATATATATATATATATATATATATATATATATATATATATATATATATATATACACACACATACACATTATTTTGTTTAACATCCTGTCGTGAACATTCATTATATACTGTATGCTAATAACATAGGGTATAAACACTGCGACGTTTCTCACTTCGTCATTAGACTGATATATATATATATATATATATATATATATATATATATATATATACTCGTCAGTCTAATGCGTCGATGCGAGGCTGTCTATGCAGGGTGGGCGAGAGTGGCAGAGGGACGGTGTAACGTTGAGTTTAGAAACAGGTGGATAGGCCAAATATCGTTGCACTTTAGTAGACTTGTCCCCCTCTGGTCACTCCCGTGAAATGGATGAATCGTGGGCTGTCTACTATTCACATAATGGTAGTATGTAAAGCTAGCTAAGTATCACCGAGGAAAATGTTCATGAGAAATACAACCAACATGTATGTTTATCATGTTTAGGGGGGCATTGCAGCGTAGTGGTTATAATGTTTTAAGCATCATTTTCACTTTTCATGGACGATTCGTTTTCAGATACAACATTCGCTTGAATCACATACGAGGACAATATGTTTTGGGTTCTTGTTACTGCTTCCTTGACGCTGTTGGTGACAACCCAAACTTTGTCTGCGTTGGAAACGTGGGGAAGTGGAAAAGAGCCTTCGACGAAAAGGGGCCACTGCTACAGGTTCGACAAACTTTTATCACCACGAGTTTCTGTATTCTATTGATGTAAAAACACTGGCGGACGATCCTTGGTGCAGCAGAGTTTTGAATTTAGTGCAGTGTATTGTCATAAAAATCGTGGAATATATATATATATATATATGTATATATATATATATATATATATATATATATATATATATATATATATATATATATGTGTGTGTGTGTGTGTGTGTGTATATTATGTGTAATATATATTGTCATAAAAAGCGTGGAATATTTATTAGAATACGTTTTACTATTACACACACACACACACATATATATATATATATATATATATATATATATATATATATATATATATATATATATATATATATATATATATATATATATATCTATATATATATACATATACATATGCATATACATATATACATATATATGTGTGTGTGTGTAATAGTAAAACGTATTCTAATAAATATTCCACGCTTTTTATGACAATATATATTACACATAATGTTTTTGTAGATATATATATTAAGAAATAGTGTTTGTTAACATTTAGTAAGGGGGCAGTGTTTTAGCGTATGCTAATCCCGGATTCCGGCAGGGAAGTCATCGAGCGAAAATAGAGTTTGTTTATAGATCAATAATTAAGGTAGCTCAGTGAATTGTCAGAAAAAGTGGAATATTGATTAGAATAATGATTACTATTACACAAATATTTTACATAAACGTATTATAGAGACATCCGTTTTGGTTAATATTTAGTCACGGTGTGTGTTTACAGTTCGGGAAATGTATTGGTGCTGGCGTGGTTGCAGTAAGCGTTTCCGGTAAAAAGGAACTAAAAGCAGGATCTTAGCGTAAGTTAATGTATATATCTTGTCCTATTGTTTTGAACTAGAAATGGAGATGGAACGGCTGAGGCAGTTCGGCATTGGCGGGAAGGGAAGAGGTGGGTTGGGCATGTGGTTCCGTTGGAGGGGAGTGGATGATAAAGTGGGGAAAGGCGATAAGAGAGATGCTAAGGGAAGCTCACATCAGCCTGGGCGGAGGCTGAATGGAGATAAGGTGAGTGGACGGAAAGGGACAGGACGGTATGAGACAGGGCGGAAGGAAACGGTTCGGAAGGAAACGAGAGGGAAGACGATGGGAATGAAGGCTACGGGAGCGAAGGCACCAGGAGCCAAGGCACCAGGAGCGCAAGATAGCCAGGAGACGGGAGGGAAAGGTGACATGTTGATGGGCGAGAAGGCTGAGATGCTTCCATATGACACGACTGCTGGACAAAACACGACGGAAGGTATCCGACACAAGGGCTATTCTAAGGTAGTGACGCGAGGGGGTGAGGAGGACAGTGAGGGTGTTCGTGGGGGGTTTGATAGTTAGGAAGACTGACATAGTGCTAAGCAAGGAGGGCGACGTGGTGGTTTGCTTTCCAGGTGCAAAAATACTGTCACAGAGAGGGTGGAAAAAATCGTACACATGAGTTCTGTCAGGGATTCTAAGGTTAATGGGAAACAGGGGTCAGGGATTTCATGTACATGAGGGATGGGCTTCATCTTAGTGGAAAGGGTGCAGCAGTGTTTGATGCTGAACTATAAGCAGCAGTCGACAGTGACAAGGGAAGCATAACAAATATTGTTGGTAGCAAACATTGTTAAAACTAGCAGCGCAAGTGGGTTACACGGAGGTGCCTCAACAAGGACAACTGGGTTACACGGAGGTGCCTCAACAAGGACAAGTGGGTTACACGGAGGTTCCTCAACAAGGACAAGTGGGTTACACGGAGGTGCCACAACAAGGACAAGTGGGTTACACGGAGGTGCCTCAACAAGGACAAATGGGTTACACGGAGGTGCCTCAACAAGGACAAGTGGGTTACACGGAGGTGCCTCAACAAGGACAAGTGGGTTACACGGAGGTGCCTCAACAAGGACAAGTGGGTTACACGGAGGTGCCTCAACAAGGACAAGTGGGTTACACGGAGGTGCCTCAACAAGGAAAAGTGGGTTACACGGAGGTGCCTCAACAAGGACAAGTGGGTTACACGGAGGTGCCTCAACAAGGACAAGTGGGTTACACGGAGGTGCCTCAACAAGGACAAGTGGGTTACACGGAGGTGCCTCAACAAGGACAAGTGGGTTACACGGAGGTTCCTCAACAAGGACAAGTGGGTTACACGGAGGTGCCTCAACAAGGACAAGTGGGTTACACGGAGGTGCCTCAACAAGGACAAGTGGGTTACACGGAGGTGCCTCAACAAGGACAAGTGGGTTACACGGAGGTTCCTCAACAAGGACAAGTGGGTTACACGGAGGTGCCTCAACAAGGACAAGAGGCCACTAGAACACACAAACCAGTAACAAAATGTGCGGAAAACATTTGTGAAGATTATTATAAATGCGTGCGTTCAAATGCAAGGAGCATAGTAAATAAGAAAAAGGAATTAAACATTATGGTAGAAGATATTGACCCTCACATAATTGGTATAACCCAATCATGGGACAACAAAGACACATCAGATGATGAATTAAGACTGACAGTATGCGTAATGTTTAGAAGAAATCGAATAGGAGAAAGGGGAGCGGGAGTTATTTTTTATATATTAAAGAATATAGTCAGACTTACAAAATTAAATTAGAAAGGGAAGCAAATTGCGACGAAGCTGTTTGGTGCAATATAGTTAGAGCAACTTCAACATTAACTATTGGATTAATTTACCGAAGCCCAAACTTAAACGAAGAGGTTAATACAACACTACAAAACGCTATAAAGGAAATGAGTAGAGGGGAATATATCATGATGGGATATTATAACCACGGACACATGCAATGGAAATGTCTAAAGAGTACAGGGGGTTAGGACTATCATTTTCTATTTTTAATTCAGGATAGCTTATTTACTTGACACGTGCTACCAACCTCGGAGAGTATGTGTTATATTTAGTTTTGCCTTCACAATATGAATTAGTGGACAATGTCAAAATACATGAGCCATTGGGTATCAGTGATAACAATCAACTACATTTTGACATGAAAGTAAAATCAGAAAGTACAAATAAAAAATACAGCAGAAACTTACACACACAGTTAAACATAAATATGTGAGAATGAGGAATAAGACCACAATTGAATGTTGGAACATTCTAAAATATGAAATTGAGAGTATCAATGACCAATTTGTTCCACTGAAAAAAAACAAAGAAAACAGCACAGGAAAGAAACACTTCTCAAAAGAAGCTATTAGAAAACTACCGTACAAGCAAATTATATGGAGGGTTTATAGGCCTACTAGAACGGACGCAGACTACACCAACTAAAAAGAGGTCCATAATGCAGCTACGAATGAAATTAGACAATGTAAAAGAAGATGTGAGCAAAAATTGCATGTAACATAACAATTACAACAAGAGTAAACTAAACGTCCAGGTTGGACCTCAAGAAGAGAGTGCTGGAAATATGATCTCACAAGTTTTTTTAAAGTAGGAAGACCTAAATGGATACTCCAGTTCAGTGTTTACCAGAGAGGATGGATCCAATCACCTGGAGTGGATGGAATTTTTTCAGAACTACTAAAGGAAAGAGTAGAACAAATTAGTATGCAACTTGCAAGAGTGTTTAACTTTTCATTAAAGAGGGAGTGGTTCCTGTTGAATGGAAAGAGGCAAACATCATACCATTATTTAAAAAGGGTTCGAGAAAGAGTGAGTTTAACATCAGTGATTTGTAAATTATTAGAAAGGTTAACTAAATACCATATGGTGAACTTTCTTTTTAGGCATAAATTATTAAATCCATCTCAACATGGATTCCTAAGAGAGGTCATGTTTAACAAATATGTTATGTTTTTGGAAGAAATCACTAAGTGGGTAGACGAGGGATCACCATAAAATATTATATACTTAGATTTCCAGAATGATTTTGACAAAGTGACACATCAAAGATTACTGCATAAGTTAAAAGTGCATGGTATCGGGGATGGCATAATCAACTGGGTAGAACAATGGCTGACTGACAGAAGACAGCGTGTTGTAGTAAATGGGGAGGTTTCGAACTGGAAATAAATGTTGACTGGGGTACCACAACCATCAGTATTAGAACCTTTATTATCCTTAATACATAACGATGGCTTTAACGATAATATAACCAGTAACGTACTTAAATTTGCAGACACAAAAGTGTTTAGAAGGGTTAAAAATGAAAGTGATAAACAACATTTACAAAACGATCTACACAAATTATTTAAATTGTGTGAGAAATGGCAGATGAATTTTCTGAAATGTAAAGGCCTACATACAGGACACGGAAACTTGTACGTAAACTTGTAAGTAAACTATAAAATGGGAGATACTGTTCTAGATACTACGGTACAAGAAAAAGGTCATCAGAATAACAATAGGTGCTGATATGAAAGTTCCAGAGCAGTGTGGTATTGTGGTAATACAATTCGTAGGTTGATTAGGAATAATATAACATACAAGGACAAAAGTTAATCATACCTCTGTATAGAGCAATAGTTAGACCTCATTTAGAATAATGTATGCATGCTTGGATAGATTATTGTAATAAGGATATATGTATGCTTGAAGCTTGAAAGAAGAAAGAGGAGAGCAAGTAAAACGATTTCAAAACTGAGAGACTTTGGTTATAAAGAACGCCTAAAAGAATGTTGTTTAACAACCCGAGAGACAAGGAGGTTATTAGGAGATCAAATTGAATTAAGATATTGAATGAATATGAAAATATTTATAGAATAATTTTTAAATCTCTCAAGAAAGGTAATATAACTAGAGGACATGAGGCAACATTAATAAAGGTTCAGTGTAGATTGGATATCAGGAAGTACTCGTTCTCACAAAGGACAATAAATGAAGGAAACACAATATCTACAGATTGTGTAAATGGTAGCAGCGTGAATACTTTTGAAAATAAGGTTCACACATGTCTCAGGAGGGCGGATTACACATATATTTTAAATGTTGGACTCTCGATAAACCAATGACTTCCTTGTCCACTTGCCATATGTGCCTTTTCCTTGGATGGCAATCTTGTTAATCTTGTTAAAATAACTGACACATATATTCCGTAGTATGTTTCGTCGAATTCTTGGCCCAAGCACACATCTAGATGAAAGTAGAACTATGCGAAGCGTTTCTTCCCCCTCCAGACACGCACGCACGCACGCAAGTGTATTTGTGTGTGTGTGTGTTTGCGTGTGTGCGTGCGTGTGTGTGTGTGTGTGTGTGTGTGTGTGTGTGTGTGTGTGTGTGTGTGTGTGTGCGTGAGCGCCTGTATGTGGAGGTATAGGGATGTGTGTGGGATGTGTTTGTGTGAGTGTCATTTTGAATGTTTAGTGCAATTGAAGCACACTTTACAGGCTTATGATTAATGGAGCATATTATACGTGTTGTGTTCATGTTATTCAGTGTCTGCAATCGTGACCCATGGGGAGCGTGGAGCTCGTGCGACTCATCCTGCGGGGGCCATCGTACGAGGATCCGCAAACTCTGCTGCCAACCGCACTGGGACGCTGCCACATGCCTGTCAGTGTGTAAGTTCTCAGTGTCTGATGTCATCCAGAAAGAACCTTGTAGAAAGGAGTGCATCTTCGGCGTCTACTCCACAGGCAATTGTAACTGCGAAGATCAAGGTTATGGCGACTGCTGCCAATTCAGTAAGTACCATTTATCACTGCAAATGGGAACTATCAGTAGTATATACTGACTGTAATGATTCTAGTGAGCATAGTGATGGTAATGGCTGTAATTAATGTAATGTGTGTTATGAGTGTAGTTAGTGTTATTAGTTTAATGGGCGTAATGAGTGTAAGTGTTGTATTGATTGTAGCTACTGTGGATACTGTAGCGACTGTAGCGATAACGATTAACGACTGTAAATATTGTATTAACTGTATTAAATGTTAAATGACTAAAATGCTTGTAACTATTTTCATTATTGTTATTGACGATTGTAATGTTTGTAATGATTGTAATGGGTGTAATGGGTGTACGTATTGTAATAATGTCAAAGGCTGTAATGGTTGTCAGTATAATTTGTATCAGTATTGTCAGTATTATCATTGTTATCATTAGTATAATTACTATAATAACTATAATTACTCTAATTATTACAATTACCATAAGTAATAAAATTACTTTAAATATTATAATTACAATGATTATTATAGTTATTATAATTAATATAATTGTTGTAATTATTATTATTATTATTATTATTATAATTAGTGTAATTATTATAATTATCAATATTTTTTTATAATTATTATAATTATCATAATTATTATAGTTACTGTAATTATTATAACCACCGCCGCCGCAACTACCACCGGCGCCACCATCGTCACCACCACTGCCACCACCACTGATACTACTATTGCTGCTGCTGCAACTACTACTACTGTTACTACTACTACTGCTGCTGCTACTACTACTACTACTACTACTACGACTACTTTTTCTACTACTATTACTACTGTTACTACTACTACTACTACTACTACTACTACTACTACTACTACTACTACTACTACTACTACTACTACTACTACTAATGTTACTACTACTAATACTGCTACTGCTATTTCAACAATAATAACAACAATTACTACTACTTCTACTGCTACTACGACTACTTTTCTACTACTACTACTACTACTACTACTACTACTACTACTACTACTACTACTACTACTACTACTACTACTACTACTGTTACTACTACCACTACTGCTACTTCTACTGCTACTTCAACAATAATAACAACAACAACTACTACGTCTACTGCTACTACGACTACTTTTTATACTACTACTACTACTACTACTACTACTACTGTTACTACTACTATTACTGCTACTTCTACTGCTACTTCAACAATAATAACAACAACAACTACTACTACTACTACTACTACTACTACTACTACTACTACTACTACTACAACAACTGCTACTACTGTTACTACTACTACTACTACTACTACTAATGTTACTACTACTACTACTGCTACTGCTACTTCAACAATAATAACAACAACAACTACTACGTCTACTGCTACTACGACTACTTTTTATACTACTACTACTACTACTACTACTACTGTTACTACTACTATTACTGCTACTTCTACTGCTACTTCAACAATAATAACAACAACAACTACTACTACTACTACTACTACTACTACTACTACTACAACAACTGCTACTACTGTTACTACTACTACTACTACTACTACTAATGTTACTACTACTACTACTTCTACTGCTACTTCAACAATAATAACAACAACAACAACTACTACTACTACTACTACTACTACTACAACAACTGTTACTACTACTACTACTACTACTACTACTACTGTTACCACTGCTATAAATGCTACTGCTTATAATAATGAATCTTATAATTATTAATATTACTATTGTAATTGTAATCACACGTATAATAATAATAATGTTATAATTACTATTGCGACTATTATTACTACTGTTGTTCTCTGTCACACAATGCGAAGTGTGCATATTGGGAAACATAAATAAATATGTACATAGACAACACGAAATGCTAAATGTAAAATATAAATATTAAACATTATAAAGATTGTATGCCACTGAACGTTAAATAGTTGGCTTCATACTGGAAGTTATGGTCTGTAAGTAAGTGTTGACGTGTCAGGCAACTTAACATGCAGCGACAGTCCATGTGCCCACAACGCTACGTGTGTCGACGGAGATCACCGGTACGTCTGTCAGTGTCCCTACGGATGGTCTGGCCCCACTGCAACGTCGGTACGTAACATGTCACTAAGTATTGATATTCACAGTTACAATAACGATATATTTCGTAACCAGAGTGATCGTAGATGTATGAATAGGGTCGGATCGCGTAGTCGGATCAAATATTATGTGCACTTTCACCTGCTACGTGCTGACATTGTTGAATGGACAATTTGAATCAACTGTAATGCACAAAGACTGTAGATTGTGTATAGCAGACCAAAGGTATAATCTTACCCGAACGACGTAGGCAGATTTGTGGGGCGCGGTGGCTCAGCGGTTAGAGTGTGGCACTGTCAATGGCGAGGACAGTGATTCTAGTCTCACTTGGGCAATTTCGTTCAACCCCCCCTTTGCTTTGTCTTTGTTGTGTACATCTAACACAGAGCGACAATGCTCCAGAGTGGCATATACACTCACTATATATAATTATACATATGTATGTATATATATATATATATATATATATATATATATATATATATATATATATATATATATATATAATGCATTGATGGAGTCAAATCATCGATTGAATATGTAACAATTAAATTATGTTCTTGGTATTATCCCGTAACTGCCTCGCCTTTGTCTAAGATATATTGGTTTCACATTCGGTATTCACAACGACCACTGCGGCACCAATAACAACCACAGATGCCACTGCTCCTTCCAGTAAGACGACTGTGACCGCAGGTAAGATGTCAACAGGAAAATTCACGTAGCTATACGATAGCTATACGGTAATATTTCCTTGTCAATGTTTTAACCGAGGCTACCGGAAATAGCGCCACTTATCAGCGCTAAATGGTGAAAGCGTTTAGCAAGGCATCCTGGGATCGCCGTCGAATTAATGTGATTTGGTGGGGCTTACATTTTCATTACTATTTTGGAAGCTACGATGATATGGATTTTCAATTATTATGATATTAATCCGAGAGGTGATGGGCTGTTCCGGTTTCACGGGCCGAAAGTATCCCCTTGCCAAAAGTAGGCAGACCCGTACTTCAAACGCAGTGAACAACGCGCATGCGCAGTGAGCAACGTGACCTCAAGGGACCCCACTGGTTTTGCTGCCGTGCCAAAAGTAGGGTTTACAATGCTGCAAGTGAACAAGTACAGTGACCTCCCGTGACCTCCCGTGACCTCCCGTGACCCCCTGATTTTGCCTGATTGCCTCCGTATTTCAATTAAAGGTAAATTGGTTCGACAGTAACTAACGATTAGGTGGAAATTTTTTGCAAAAAACGCGCTGTGCATATGAATAGCGCTGCAGACAGTCTCACTGTTTGACGTGAAATATACAACACCGTGAACATAACGTATTCAAGTGACACACAATATTTTTGTTTCTTTGCAAATAATCACACAAGGTTTTTTCAAGTTCTCGTTATGCCGTGTATGCTAACAATTACATTCGTAAACTTAAAAGCGTATCGTTGGTACAAACCACCTGAGTATTAACAAATTAAAAATGAATATGTTCAACAGATACTTATAAAAAAAACTAAAACGTTTGTCCCTAGATAAATGGCTGGGGAAATGTCCAAATGAATATATGATTGTGTTATAATGTACTGCATTAAAATAATTATTGTTAATTAACATACTAGTAATGCAAGTGCCTGTCTGCACTTCCAGGATGTTTGTGCAATATTTTGTACCATAGATCAAACACTATTGCGTAGACTACCTTGTATTATAAAAAAATGTCATTGTATCCTATGTAATATTAGTAGAACATTAGTAGAGGGGTATACAACTATAAGAACTTTCTTCAGTATGCCCTTTTTTCTGACATAATAAATATTTCATTTTATACAACGCAAACATTGCATATGTATTCTACTTATGTTGGAAACAATAAAACATATTATTATTATTATTATTATTATTATTCTTAACGGATACGCCTATTTCAGGCAAGGGGGAACTTTCGGCTCTAGACACCAGATAGCCGCCATTTGTATTTATATTCAAACATACTATCAGTAACGTTAAAGGTAGAACGGAAATGTAACAAGAGACAATGTAGCAACCGATCGATAACGTAACATTCAACATAGCATGGATATGACGATTTGCATAGTACCCAAGTATGAACATCTCCACTAATTTCTTTGAATACGGACTGGCTTTCTTCCCAGCATAAATATACATTTTGTGAAAACACATTCGGCAGGATTTAATCAGTTATTTTTGTTTCTATCACACTCCACTTTTCAATTTTATTTCCCGTTAAACCAGTCTCACCAGTCATTGCGGTGTTTGAAATATACATAAACGTTTTGTATGTTGTACGAATTGAGGCATTTTATATTTTGACATAGAACATTTTTGTTTTACAGTGGCAACAGGCATCGGGCTCCTCATTTTGGTGGTGGGTGCGGTCTGTTTGTGGTGGTGCCTTAAAAGTTGTTGTAAGGACATCGCATCAGGAGCTGGTGCCCAAGGTGTGTATTATATATGTTCTGTTTATTACTTTGTATTTTTTTTATATGTGCACATGTACGTGTGCATGAGTGTGTGTGTATGTATTTATGTATGTGTGTGTGTGTGTGTGTGTGTGTGTGTGTGTGTGTGTTTGTGTGTGTGTGTGTGTGTGTGTGTGTGTGTGTGTGTGTGTGTGTGTGTGTGTGTGTGTACGTACGTAAGTCGGTCGGTATGTATGTATGTATGTATGTATTACGCAAACATATTGTGGACGGAAGAGGTTTGCTATGATATAAGTTGTTGGAATATTGCTGTCAGAAACTGAACGTTAACCTTGTGATTAGCTACCGCATTCCAGACACATATGGCGAAGAGCACGTGAAAAACAAATCCCCAATAGGACGGTGAACCTGGCAAATGTGTTATGGCAGGTTGTTTTACCATGAATGTGTACAATGAAATTAATTGAAAAATGAAGAGGATGAGCACATGCTATTTAATGTCGGTCCTGTTTAAACCTCACTTGAGGCTATAGTTGTTTCTCATTCACAAGCAATGAAATGCAATGATATAATTGTTGCGTATTTTCCAGTTGCTGCACAACACAACGCCAGACCTTCTCAAGAAGAGGACGCTAACGTTCATCACATCATCATGGTAGCGCGGTGAACCAAGTGTGAGAGACTGCTTCGTGTAGACCACGCATGATGCGCTTTTGTTTACTGTGAATAAGTGTTCACGATAGACATATAGAGTAGCTTTTACAAGTAGCCGACTCGAGCTCCATTGTATCTTTCGAGTTGTCTACTGGTAAATGTTTTTGTATAGGGGTCGTGAACTCTATTTGTTACATTTATTTAGTTATTTAGTTCTTGGATAGGCCATTGAGTGTGGCTGATCCAGGTCTACTCTGTCCTTTTAACGTCTTATTCTGTTGGTATTTGGTTTGTTCTTTCCCATAGTGCATCACGCTTCTGGATACCTTATCCTTACAACTATCCTCGTAGCATGACTTTTGTTGTACGCTACGTCTCTGATTCCTACGTTAGCACAGCCTTAACATTTGATTTAAACATCCGTAGCGTGGTTGGTGTTGACATTTATGTCAACTTCTCTTGATAATGTATATAAGCATGATGAAAGATGTCTTAACATTTGATTTAAACATCCGTAGCGTGGTTGGTGTTGACATTTATGTCAACTTCTCTTGATAATGTATATAAGCATGATGAAAGCTGTCTTTGCTTTCCGTACCCTATCCTCTCGAAATAAAGTCATGTGTAAATATATTCCCTGTAGGCGACGTATAAAGCAATCCATCAGTGATGCCGACCGTTGTTCTTTTTGGTGATGTAAAGTTCTACATATTTGTGGTAATTCGCGACGTCAGTATTTATCTATATCGTATGTTGTTTATTCAAGAACAAATGCTTATGTTACATGCGGTTTCTGACGACGACTAAATTATGCTTAAAGTACCGCTAGGTGGCAGTGCGTATTATGCCGCTATGTGTTTATGCACACTCCCGTACAGTGGCGCCACTCTGTGTGACTGCCACAACTTGATTATAAATTCAAAATGAACAGTTGCGGAGTGCATAAAGAAATGGTTGGCTGGGCAACGTAATTGTTGTTTACGACTTATTACGTCATTGAAAAAGGTAATTGAGTAACGTAACAAAGTTTCAAAAAAAAAACGAGCCTTGTTGTGTTTCTAGGCACCGATGCAGATGCAATACACAAATGTATACAACTGAAACTGAGAGATGTCTTGACAAAACTTGGAGTCTACTAAATTAAATAAAGATGGGCAGAACCTGCACATCAAATGCAAGTTGTAGCAGTGGTGAAATGGATAGTGTTTCGCGTTTATATTGGACCTCGCCTCGATTATCCAGATTCCATTATGTGGCGCCACCGTGTGTAACTCGAAAGAGAGTCTAGCCTCGATTATCTAGGCTCAGTGCTGTGGCGCCACCGTTTGTCACACACGTCATTGCGTGGATGCGATGCGTACTTTTCTTTGTGATGGAAATTATATATTACATAATTAGCTAATCACGATATCACCGGACATGTGGCTAATTCATAAAATAACAATGAACTTGTATCAGTTTATACGATGCAATTCGAATTAACTTTAAACTTTGATTACATTGACACGACTGTCAGACTGAAAATTGTAATCAGGATTTGTTTGTGTAGAATCGCGATAATAACGCTGATTGGCTATTGACGCTTCACGGGAACGCCTACACAAACAGTGTTGACAGTGGGTAACAACGAGACCAAGCCTCTGAGGCCAGATTCTCTTCTCGGCGAATTGACGAGCGAGAGCCGGATAAGTGAGGCTAAAGAGAGCCATGAAGATGAATCGTTTACCATATTTCATTGTGAAGAAATTAATCGGTTACCAATAATATATGTAGTTGATGAAAGGTCACGACGGGTGCACCAGCTATCGGTCGCGGCAGTCGCTTATTGGCAACTGCTTCAAAATCGCGACCGGCTATTGACCAAATTGGACCCATCCTCAATTACACCGATATAACCGTAGCCACAAATTGGTCTCGTTGGGCGGTTTCGCGGTGGTGTTTACACGACGAATTTTTGTACTACAATATTACGCGACATCGTGTCGGCCATGTAAGCCGGTAGTGTGCGTAACGCTACATTCCGTTGGTACTCGTACGCCATGTTTTTGGTGACGTATATAATTCTGTTACGAATAATTGATTATGTAACATGTGTTGCAAACAAGAAAAAGCAAACACCGTGCACATATTTGTTAATCATATAGTTTTTAATTGATCAGCAAATGATGGAATGTTGGCGTATGATTTCTAAAATATCACGCCATAAACTGAAAGACACAACAACATGTTACACACTGGCATACATATTGACGGTAAGCGGTAAGGGGCATTGGATATTGAAAGGTATCAGCATTTTATTGATATATCAATGAAGTAGTCCACAGCATGTTTACATAGAGGCGTTGAGTGGTGGAAAGACTTGTGTGCTCCAACGAACCTCAGAACGAGGTCGTCCGGAGCCTCGGACTCGCATCAGTTGGCAATTTGTGCTGCGTTCCAAAGAACTAATGTTTACCGTGAATACGAAGGTCACGACAAATACATATAGTAGTTACCAGTCGATAACTCGAAAGCTACAATGGAGCCCGAGTCAGCTACTTGTAAATACTATTTTGTTTGTCTATCATGAACTCGTATTCACAGTAAACAAAAGCGCATCATGCGTGGTCTCCACGAAGCTGTCTCTCACACTTGGTTCACCGCGCTACGATGATGATGTGATGAACGTTAGCGTCCTCTTCTCGAGAAGGTCTGGCGTTGTATTGTGCAGCAACTAGAAAGTACGCAACAACTATACCATTGCCTTTCATTGCTTGTGAATGAGACAACTATAGTTCCAGGTGACGTTCAAACAGGACCGGCATTAAATAGCACGTGCTCATCCCCTTCATTTTAAAATTAATTTCATTGTATACGTTCATGGTAAAACACCCAGCCATAGCACATTTGCCAGGTTCACCGTCCTATTTGGGATTTATATTTCTTGTCCTCTTCGTCACGTGTGCTGGAGTGCGGTAACTAATCGAAAGGTTAAAGTTTAGTTTTTTATGGCAATATTCCAACAACTAATATCATAGCAAACCGCTTCCGCCCCCAATATATTTTCACAATACATGCAGGCATACATGCATGCATGCATACATACATACATACATACATACATACATACATACCTACATACATACATACATACATACATACATACATACATACATACATACATACATACATACATACATACATACATACATACATACATTGGAATACGATATATCAAGCAAAGTGCTAAAATGGGCAGACGACAAAAAGTATTCAGAAAGGTTAAACGTGATGCACATAAACAAAGTATAGCCACTGTTTGCCTTTGCCTCCTGACATCATCGTGTAAGCCAAGCAAAGTCATCCAGTCTCGCATCCAGCTTTACACATAGGGGTATTCACAATGCAGAGGGCGCCACAAGTTCACACAGGGTTCATGTTTTCAAAATACAGAGGGCGCCACAAGCATTGTATCATAAAGCATTAAGTACAACTTAATAAAAATGATAATTTCATTTCATGATGCTGATCAATTGTATTAAACTAATTGTTTTTTAAGTATAATTACACATGAACCTGGCTGATGCCTGGAGTAGATAATTTAAACGTACACAATAAAAATAAACATTATATAGTTAAGTTGATACACCAATACTCAAGCATGACCTGATATTAATACATAATAATAACAATTTAACATTAATTAAAGAAGATTGACCTGCTCCAAATTACGTGAGTACTTCTAATTTGGCAATTCCGTTCATCCCACGTTGCAACAGTTGACTCAGCTGTATAAATGAGTACCTGGCTATAGAAAGAGGTGGGTATTTGAGCAAATAGTCCTCGCGCACTTATTGTAGTGTGGCTGATTGCTTCCCACTGATGGCGTTGAAATGAACAAGTATGACTAGTGGTGAAGTGTAAAGCGTTTTTAGCAGTCCCAAGGGCTGGATACGGCATTATATAAGGACGTACATTTACATTTTTACTTTCTTGAATGATGCGTCATATTGTTGTCGTTGTTCATCAACAACATAATACTATCATATCCGTGCCGCCTCAGTGATGCTTCTAGGCTTCAGCTAAAGTTAACGTTCATTTAAAATACAGGCTTGGAGTATACATTGACGACGGTACATAAACTATAAGAGGGACTCGCCAGTAGTCAGGTGTGGCATATTCTATGATGTATGCATTAGCCACCATATTGATCTACGGAAATGCATTCACTGGCAGATTCTGACTCGCTTATTTGAGTACATTATAAACACGACAACCTCTGGAGATTTGTCACTGTCACAGCAAGTCATGCGTTTGTCTGAATGTCAAATTGCAAGTTAAGCAATACGATGTAAGCAACATTGAAAAGAACATAATTTATACGTTAACGGTAGAACCAGATTTCGACAATTCGTATTCGAACAGAACTTTTAACAGTAAACGAATATTTTCATGAATGTATTCGTGTTCATGCAAATACTCTAAATACACCATATTTAGCTCGTAACTGACGATCCTATATGGAGGCATATTTGAATTCCACATAATATCAATAACACTGCATTTGCGTAATTGCTATTAAAATAATGCATAACCAAGAAAGTAATAAACATGAACAGGAGTAACTCTAGTACTAGTATATGTTTGTATATGTATCCCCTTAAAACCATAACCAAGAAAGTAATAAACATGAACAGGAGTAACTCTAGTACTAGTATATGTTTGTATATGTATCCCCTTAAAACCATAACAAAAATGTTACCCACATGTGCTATACAAGGAATGGCATCGTCATTGAATATCACAAGAGAAGAGCATTTATTCGAAGTTACGATGTCGTGTCATTTACTGCAAGGTTGGCCTACATTATACGGTTCTGAGAAATATATAAATAGTGCGAAGGTAACCGAACTAGAACAACCGAACTAGAAGCGTGTGGTCATCATGAATCAAAGAGGGGAATGTAGGTGACATGCCGCACCCATTCGTTTTTTCTTGCATCAACAAGTTGCTGTGCTGGCGTGGTTGTCATAGATAGGCCGAGCCGAAATCAAGTTTACACGTAGCAGAAGGGTCACAATGTGTTTCTACATTCTCACACACCCACAGCACTATGGGTGATTGCAATTGTGATTGTGTTTGCGCTTGGGTACGTGCGTGCGTGCGTGCGTGCGTGCGTGCGTTTGCCTGTGGAAGGTACATAAGTATTAGGGAAACGTCAAAGTCGTATGTAGCATAAGTGAGTCACAAAGATATGGGGGTCATATACAAATTACGTACGCAAGCAGTAACAGAGATTTGTGTTGGTGTTCGTACATGATCTCTGTGCTGCTGCGTACCGTAGGCCTTTCACTGCGTATCGTAACGTGGGCCCTACACTGCGTACCGTAGGCCCTTCACTGCGTACCGTAGGCCATACACTGCGTACCGTAGACCCTTCACTACGTAACGTGGGCCCTACACTGTGTACCGTAGGCCCTACACTGGGCAGGCACGTCGGCCGCAAGTGGCACTGCCTGAACAGAAACAGTAAAAATAACAGGAGTAAGAAACACGGCTGAGCGAGTAGATTGTGCCCAGTTCCACCGCCAGGTGCTGTGGCCATGTGTAAAATAATACTACAAACACGTCAACATGGCAGAACACATAGTACGGAAGAAATCAATGTACATGTACCGTTGTTTTATTAACACAATACATTGCAATAATGCTTTATTCGTCCGACAAGAAAATTACAGTGCCGATCGACACTTACAACACGATGGAAACAAAACCTTGAGCATTATGTCTAGAGTTGGCACATCACATATATACAGTATAAATCACAGGTTATTGAATCACATATTTGTGTACAATTTAGCGTTAAGAATAGAAATGGCAGAGGGTAAAAAGAATACTTGTAGCGGTTTGAGGGAGTAAAACACTGCTGCTTCCGTGACTGAGCCTTGAATAAAATTCCACGTGGAGGAGGTGTGAGAGGTCTTGGAGTGTTTAAAAAAATTATGTAACAATTTCCCACTATAAAAAGACTGAAAGTTGTCTAACTGTCTACCAACAATACGACTGGCTCTATGTATGACTTTATCCACCCTCCTTTGATCATGTTTTGAAACATTCCCACCATAACAGGCTGCCCCAGTAGAGAAAGTACTGGAAATTACTATATTATAAAACATCAGAAGAAGAAGATCCGCACTGACTCCAAACCTCTTGAACTTCCTGAAACAGCACATCCTTGAATTTACTTTTTTCATCATGCTCTCAGTGTTCTAATTCCAATTAAGTTTTGAATAAATCACAATACCCAGGTATTTGTAAGTATCATCTCTCACCACCTCTTCAACCTTAATACAAACAGGTTGAGGAGGTGTTTGTAAGTATCATCTCTCACCGCCTCTTCACCCTTAATACAAACAGGTTGAGGAGGTGTTTGCTTTCGTCTAAAATCAATACATAGTTATTTAGTCTTCATGACATTTAACTGCCAATTTATTTACAAAATCATTGATTTCTCGAAGGTAGCCAGAATCATCATTATTATTATCCAAGCCAACAATGACACTGACGTCTAAATATGTGATCAGTGGATAGACATTGTCAGTACTTTTGTAGTCCGAAGTGTAGAGTGTATACAGGAAAGGTGCCATAATTGTGCCTGGGGTGCGCAAGTGTTCGGTGGGAGACCGGATGCCTTCACGTCTGACATACTAAAGATCCATGAAACATAAGAGTATGGCACATTCATGTCTAAAAGCTTTCGTGCACGAATATGAGGATGAATAGTATTAAAAGCACTGGGGAAATAAAAAACAAATCGAAAATTACTGCATGCCACTTCTAGATGAGAGTACACTCTTTGTACAACATATAGAACTACATCATCGACATATATGTTTCTCTTATAGCAAAAATGTAATGGATCAGTGAAATCTTTCAGTAAAATGGACATTTTATTGAGAACTATTCGCTTATTCGTATTATTAAAACCCGTCCTGCCATTGAGCACCACCCCTGTATCTTTGTTTTATGAAGGTGGACCATCCTGCCAGCATACAGTGAACACTACTTAGAGTTAGGGTTAGAGTAAAGTAATCGTAACCGGTTGAGCTGGCGAGTAAGTCACAGTGAAACCTTTATGAAAATCGGATGAAAAATAAACATAAACAAAGTATAGCCACTGGCACTGTTTGCCTTTGCCTCCTGACATCATCGTGTAAGCCAAGCAAGGTCATCCAGTCTCGCATCTAGCTTTACACATAGGGGTATTCACAATGCAGAGGGCGCCACAAGTTCACACAGGGTTCATGTTTTCAAAATACAGAGGGCGCCACAAGCATTGTATCATAAAGCATTAAGTACAACTTAATAAAAATTATAATTTCATTTCATGATGCTGATCAATTGTATTAAACTAATTGTTTTTTAAGTATAATTATACATGAACCTGGTTGATGCCTGGAGTAGATAATTTAAACGTACACAATAAAAATAAACATTATATAGTTAAGTTGATACACCAATACTCAAGCATGACCTGATATTAATACATAATAATAACAATTTAACATTAATTAAAGAAGATTGACCTGCTCCAAATTACGTGAGTACTTCTAATTTGGCAATTCCTTTCATCCGACGTTGCAACAGTTGACTCAGCTGTATAAACGAGTACCTGGCGATAGAAAGAGGTGGGTATTTGAGCAAATAGTCCCCGCGCACTTATTGTAGTGTGGCTGATTGCTTCCCACTGATGGCGTTGAAATGAACAAGTATGACTAGTGGTGAAGTGTAAAGCGTTTTTAGCAGTCCCAAGGGCTGTATACGGCATTATATAAGGACGTACATTTACAGTTTTACTTTCTTGAATGATGCGTCATATTGTTGTCGTTGTTCATCAACAACATAATACTATCATATCCGTGCCGCCTCAGTGATGCTTCTAGGCTTCAGCTAAAGGCTTCCGGCCACTACAACCTGCCATCGTGGCTTTCGCCTCATCGCAATAGGACTTGTCCTTACATATTTTTTTTTGTTTTTAGGTCAGGTGCGAAGACTGTTGCCCACCAACACGAAACACCTGGGACAGGAATACGTTATTCCGACGACTCGTAGGTGTCTGAACCCCTTAAAAAATTACTGTGTTTCTCTTCGCATAAACGTTCTTAAACTGGACGCAAACAATACTATCGTACAATGGGATCGGAACATCATCGGCATAATATGTCGTTTTGTTCAAAATTGAACGTGTTTGTGTTTGAGTCAGTACACCTGTTAGGAATTAATTTTAAAACGTTTCATAAGAAATGTGCATTTATACGTATTATTTCGTAACTGTGATCGCAGCTTTTGGAGTGACTTAGCGAACTGTATTTGGTCTGGTATGATATTCGAGAACAAATAAAGTGTCGTTAAACAGCAATTGACAACAAAAGAACGTTACTGAACTAAAGTATGGTACTTACTGAATTGGCAACAGTCGGCGTAACTACTATATTCACAGTTACAGTTGCCACTTGCATACAGGCCAAAGACGCACTGGGGACATGCAGCTATCTCGATGACGTTCGATACTGAGTAACCACATTCTTGGAGACACTCTCATTCAGAACGCGCGGACAAGTCGGGGAGAAACAGGGACGTTTTGCAGCATATAGGTCGCGTTCTCCGATGAACGCCGCCACACCTTGAGTCGCAAGAGCCCCACTCACTCCAAGGGTAAAATTCGCAGTGCCTAATATATGTTTCCAAATGAAGGTAGCAAAATCAAGTACCTCACTTCTGAAGGGAAGTTTACTCGAATCAAACTTTATTTCCAATTACAGTACATTAGCAGTGGCCAGCTTTTGTTTCGTGAGACACTAGGTTTCTTAACTGCTTCATCATAGTGTCGGTAGTATTCAGTATACTACAACTGTGTTAACGAATATAAATTTGTATTCACGTTATTTAGAAAATTGTGATATGTAAATATTGCACTCTAAGTTATTCCGACCAAATTTACACGTATGTGTGAAAACATTAATGTTACTCACTGACGGCGTGCCTTGCCCGCAGAAAAGTAAACATTCTATAGGGAGCTTGGAGTGAACGGTCTGTGTATTGCTGGACACTAACCTTAGAAAGCTTCTTACACATTGAAAGTTATCAACTCATATCACACGAATTTTCTTATATTCTGTAATTATTCATGCGTGTAAATAAAATTTCAAAACATAAACAAACTATAGAAAATAGCAACAAATCTACTCGTACTCGGCGCAGGTGTCCCCGGTCTTCTGGCCTTGAATCGTCCCCAGCAGGGTCAAGCAAACGGTAAGAAGTATTACGAACGTCATGTCTTCACAGATGGTTCAGGCGAAGTCCTTTCTGAAAAGAAGAATCACATCAGCATATAGGTCAACGAACAGGATCAACAACCGTGTATGCAAGCACAAACTCGCATAGTAAACTTTCCAAGTTACGAGGAGAAAAGGCAATCACTGCAAGAGCTTATATGACTCTTTGGAAACGTCTCTAAAATGTTAATTAATTCACACTACACATGCATAACTGTAAATTGTTGCATGAGTCGATGTTGTGATAATGAATTACTCGTAGATCTTCACTGAATACAACAATTTCACACCAACTACGTGTCGAACCTCAATGCCGCGTCGCCCCATCTGTCGTTCCTAATGTAGTGTAGGTACGACCTGGAAGACGCGTTACTCTTGCGAGCGTATCGTTTTGCTTACTGTACGTACAATTATATTTGATTGAATACAGTGTTTTCCCATATGCCCCCACATGTCTATCATAAGGTGTGTCACCTTACAACCTACGCCCCCACATGTCTGTCATAAGGTGTGTCACCTTACAAAATTTCGTCCGGATCTGCTCACAAATGCGGCTATGCATAGGAAGCAAAATACGGACGGACGGAGGACGGCAGGTTGGTAGGTAAGTAGGTAGATAGGGCGGGCGGGAATGCGGGAGAGAAAAGGGAGAGAGGGGCGGGTGGATATATGGAGGGACGGAGGGAGGGGGAGAGGGAGGGAGGGAAGGGGAAGGGAGGGAAGGAGGGAGGGAGTGAGGAAGGGAGGGTTGGAGGGAGGGAGGGAGGAAGGGAGGGAGGGTAAGAGGAAGGGAGGGTGGGAGGGAGGGAGGGAGGGACGGAGAGTGGGAAGGAGGGAGAGAGGGATGGTGGGACGAAGAGAGGGACGGGGTGGGAAATAGGGAGGGAGGGAAGGAGGGAGGGGATAATGAGGGACGGTGTGTGAGACGGAGTGAGGAATGGAGGGACGCAGGGTCGGAGAGAGGGGACGGACGGACGGAAGGTCGGTGAGAGGGATGGAAGAACGGAGGGAAAGGGGGACGGAGGTATGGAGGGACATAAGGCCGGAGGGACGGATGTATGGAGGGATGGAGGGACGGAGGGAGTGCCGGAAAGAGGGACGGACGAAGGGGCGGACGGAGGGAGGGAAGAAAGGGACAGACAAACAAACAGGCTTTTGTTGTATAGATTATAGATGAGAGTTTTTTCTAGTTGTACAGAGCACAAATGTGTACATGGGTGTTTACGGTGAGCATGTTTGCTACACAAAGTCGATGTTTCAACGCAACAACCACAAGTCAGTTAGTGGGCATATCTAGTCATCCAAAAATTACGATCTAAAGAATGAATGTAAATAATGTTTCGATAACGCAATGCCCGAAATACCAATTAGCAATGGGGAGGTTTTGGATCGGAAGCGACCTAATGACGCATTCGTGTGTGACAACAATCGTAGACTAAATCACGAGTGGACGTCTTGCTAAGTTCACTTGTTCGCTAACGATAGGTAGAGGTAAACAACTGTAGTAAACGTCGTGTGTGACAACAATCGTAGACTAAATCACGAGTGGACGTCTTGCTAAGTTCACTTGTTCGCTAACGATAGGTAGAGGTAAACAACTGTAGTAAACGTCGTGTGTGACAACAATCGTAGACTAAATCACGGGTGGACGTCTTGCTAAGTTCACTTGTTCGCTAACGATAGGTAGAGGTAAACAACTGTAGTAAAATTCGCTATAAACGTTATGTTTAAAGACGTATATTAACGTATGTTAAAGACGTATATCGCTTTATGCAAATAGTAGATATGTACAGACTTGTATAACTAATGGAGCAACGTAGTTATGAATTTAGCTTGCTCAATTGAAGCGATGCATCGCGACAACGCTCGGTTTATGCGCTGGAAAAAATAATATTGAAACATTGCATTTCTGACAATTTAAAATAATATATATATATTTTTTTATCTTATACATTTAAGGAATGTATATATATGGGTCAATCTCCAAATAGCGTACATGTTATGTATTTGCTGTTTTTTTTCTCCATTAGAGCTTGTCTCTACGTAGGCATTTTTGGTGCGATGCCTAACATTAGGTCAGATTCATACAAGTTGACACATTTTTAACGATATATAAATGTTTTGTTATGTATTTGGGACTAATAAATATTCCCTATTCCTGTTCTTGTTTCAATCTACCTATGTCTGCGAGCCAGGATTCAGGTCAATATCCTGCTCGACCGTACATCAAGGATAACCTCCGCGTTTCCTTATCCAAAAGTGTATTCTGAATCGAGGTTCTAATTTTTACGAAGCAAACTCAGCGTCTTACATTACATCAGCGTCTTACATTGTTTGTGCATATTATATCTTTATTTCATTTGGCACACTCCTGATTCTGTGTCAAAGCATCTTTCAATTTCAAACAATTGTTAATAATGTTTTTATTGACAATGTGTCTAGAAACAAAAAAAACATTAGTTTTTTGTTTGAAACTATGTTACGTACGCTCAAGTGCACAGCTGCAATGACGTTAGAAGTCGTAAATAGCAATCGCGTTGCCCAGCCAACCAGTGGTTTATATCGCTCCGCAATGGTATATTTTGAATGTATAATCATGTTGTGGCAGTAGTGAGGATATGACGTTTGGCGCCAACGTTGGGGTGTGTGATATTTGTTGTACAGCGCCTAGCTTATCCTTTAAAATACAAACAAGCCTGTTTCACTTAGCCCATGACGCCGGTTTCAGGTGATATTTGCAAAGAAGTGCACTAGCAAATCCAGAATACAGAAAAATCGCAAACCAACTAAATAACTGAACAACCGTTATTAATGTTTCAGGTTACTTTAACGTGCAGCCTCAACCCGTGTAAGAACAACGCCACGTGTGTCAACCAAGATCGACGTTACGAATATCAGTGTACGTCCGGATGGTCTGGTCCGAGTTGTACCGTCGGTAGGTCAGCATGCGGCATTAGTGTAGGTGTGCCGAGTTAGATTATTAGGAGGAGACACTCCTGTTGGAGTTGACATAACGTATGACTAGTATAAGGACGGTGGGGAAGGGAGGACCAACTTTACGGAAATGTTCCATCGTATTCATCCTCCAGCCATCTTTTATAGAAAACGTAGCCATAAAAATTTACAAATGTATCACACATTTCTAATTATATTATCATTGTCGCTGTTCATTGTTGTGCAGGAATTTAAAAAAAAGAAAGAAACCGATTAGTTGAAGACGAAAGAAATGCATGATAAATGAAAACATTTGCAACAGAGCGGGATATCTCCTCCTAAGACCAGGAGATTGGGGACCTCCAAAATGTGTTTAGCAATAAATATTTCCTGTTTGTTTTGTCGGTGGAATTCGTGGATGGTTTCTGTTATTATTTCAGTTATTTAATTTTTATTAATATATCATGCACTAAAATATTACCCTGTAAATATGAGCAACGTAACGTATTCGAAAATAAAAACTAAACATTAATTTACTGTAATTAAGCACGCACGCCCGCACTCACACACACACACGCACATAATATATGTATATATATATATATATATATATATATATATATATATATATATATATATATATATATATAAAGAATAATAAAGGCTTAATACTGATTAAATATCAAAGGTTTAATTCGCATTACCCGTTACCATTCAATGTGTGTGTGTATATATATATATATATATATATATATATATATATATATATATATATATATATATATATATATATCTATCTATATATATATATATATATGTATATATATATATATATATATATATATATATATATCTATATATATATATATATATATATATATATATATATATATATATATATATATACACACACACGGTAAGTCATACTCATAATGTGTTGTCTAGGGTGATATACGCTGTCCTGCTTGGTGTGACATCCAGTGTAATAAAGTCCGGTGTCGCACGGTTACACACGCGCGGCGAACAATTAATTCAAACTGCGCGCACCGTATCATGCTTAAATTTCGGTTGTATTGCGTGAAATATGTTGAAATGTTAGTTGTGTCCTGTTACAATAAATGCCCACTCGTTGCTTCAGAATGTTGCATTGGGCTCGCAAGCTACAACATTCCGAAGAAATTCGTGCATAAAACCCAGTATTGTTCATTAAGTGTGTAATATATTTGTTTGTTCGTTTTATATTTTTCAGGAACTAACGTCCACGAACGTTCTAGCCACGAGTGACATGGAATCAACCCGTTCGTCGTGTCACTGAGACCACAGAAAATTCTATAGTTAATTAGCAAAAGCTCAGTACAACTTATTCAGAACAGAAGTCATCTGCCAAGTGACTACAGCATAGCTATATCTAGTATGGCATGCTTGGAGATTATTTAATCAGATATCACCTGTCAAGGGTATAATATAAATATAAATCAGCTACGATGTCAATAGTGTCCCCATGGCCATGGGATTTTAATTCGCAATGCGTTATCGGACATAGCGTAAAGCACATTGTAAATGGCAAACTGCAGTGTCGACGGTTTGGCACTTGTCTTGAATCCGCGCCCACTTCAATTTCGCCATTATTAACATGCAGTTGGTACAGTAGTCATGCACAATGCATGCACAATGCAAACTGAACTACGGAACATGTACATTATTAAACATGCTGTGCATAAGAACAAGTTTATTCACCTTTTTGGAAGCTCGAATTCGTATATTTAAATTGCCCTGAGCACCACATTGCCCCTTTACTCGCTGGTTGGCGACACTTTATTGATTTTAGGCCAAAGCAAACACCTCCTACCTGTTTGTGTTAATGGAGAAGCATTCGCATACCGTGGTGTTCCCTATAGACGCGCACAACCCAATGGACGCACACACCCCTTTTTGAGAAGTGAAACCATGCGCAAAAACATAGATTTTCAGGAGTGAAGGCACGCTAAACCACTAAACGCAAATAACAGCAGTACTGCTGCGATAGGCGTCACCTTGCGGACTCTTTAGAAATAATTCATAGTGTGTGTTTTTAGCCGCAACGTGGCACCACATTGTTATCACTACTGGCGGCTTTCACCAGATGTATGTGGAAGTACTAGGACCAGCTTTTATTTATTTTATCGATCAATCGCCGTCAGCAAAGTGTGCGAGTTTCAATTGTCTATTTAATGATGCTCAAAGAATGGAGTGGTGGCCGGCTAACGTTGTTTGTCTGGAATTACAAAACGCGAACAAACGTGCTTTTTCAGTGTATGTCTCGTGAGTTTTTGTAGTGTGTCGATCGAGTGTCGTTTGCTTTGGTAGATGCGCTGAAACAGCATCTTTGCATAGTGCAAGACAAACAACGCAACACTTCATTGTATGCTTACATTCAGTTTAGTTAGCACCATCAAAACAATTCGAAGCACTTGTAGACTGGACAAAATACATCACGCAAAAACAAGCGCTAGTTATGAAATAGATCGGTGATCAATAACATGGTTCCCGAATCATTCAGTAGAAGCGCTGCGCATTCTTCGTTACCAGTGGCGCCACACTGCGGAGTAGCTACCAATCTGATTTAGAGGCTGATTTCACCCATAGTGGCAGACCATGATTCGGGCCACGTCTTAGAACTAATAGACGCGCATCCAAGCCTTCGCAATCACGCACTGTGCGTCTATTGGGAACAACACGGTATTTAAACTGCACAAAGCGCCATCTTGCCCCTTTTATTCGCAAGATGGCGACACTCATATCGAGTTATGGGTCTAACTCGATGTCGCCGTTATAATATTATAGCATATAGTAACTAGGCACCCTATATATATATATAGTAACTATGCACACTGCATACTGAACTTGAACTAAAATGTTCTTTTGATCACAAAAACAGCCTTATTCAAAGCTAACGTAGCAAACTAATTAAAACTAAATTGTATGCTAGCGCCGTGAAAACGGCAGTTAAAGGCCACAAGGCACTTAATTTGTGGCAGTTGCAGTAACTGGTGGACTTCGTCAAGTCTGGGTGCGAGAAGTCCTGGGCTGAGGTCCAGGCAGATAGTTTTAGTTTTGAGTGTAGGGGATGTACGAAGATGAAGGAACTTGAGGTGGAGTTGGAAGAGCTGAGGCTGCTCGTTGTGGCAATGGTGGGAAGGGAACAGGGGGGTTGTGCCAGTAGTTCCGGTGGGAGAACGGTAGATGAGTGGGGAAAGACACAAGTGATGCTAGGGAGAGCTCAAAACAGCCTGGGAGGAAGCTGAGAGGAGGGAAGGTGACAGGTCGTAGGGAGACAGGAAGTTAGGAGACGGGAAGGAAAGGAACGGGCGGGAAGACAACCGGAGCGAAGGAGAGGGGAGTAGGGGAGACAGGAGGGAAGGAGAAGGGAGTGGGGGAGACAGGAGGGAAGGAGAAGGGAGTGGGGGAGATGGGAGGGAAAACAACCGGAGTGAAGGAGAGGGAAGTGGGAGAGACAAGAGCAAAGGAGTGGGAAGTGGGGGAGACAGGAGCGAAGGAGACAGGAGGGAAGGGGTCAGGACAGAATGTGATGGAGGGGACCGAACGGAAGAGTTATTCTGCAGCAGTGATAGAGGGGGTGAGGAAGAGAGCGAGGGTGTTTGTGGGGGATTCGATAGTTAGGAAGACCGACAGAGTCTTAAACAAGGGAGATGATGTGGTGGTCTGCTTGCCTGGAGCCAAAATTGAGGCGATAACTGAGAGGGTAAAAAACATCGTAGGCTCAGGTAAGGGTGGATCTGTTTTAGTACACGTAGGGACAAATAACGTAGAGAGGGAGGGTACAACTGCCATAGTTAGGAAATATAGGCAGTTGGTCAGAACACTAAAACAGACGCGGGTTGAGCAGGTAATACTGTCAGGGATTTTACCTGTAATGGGCAGGAGGGGTCACAAATATCGAAATTGTCGGGGGATGGCAATTAACATGTTAGTCTCGAAGTTATTTAGGGAAGAGGAAGTTGGATTTGTGGATTTATGGGGAAGTTTTGTTGGGAGGGCTGATATGTACATGAAGGATGGGCTTCATTTAAGTGGAAAGGGGGCGGCAGTATTCGCAGACAAACTTTCAGCAGCAGTAGATATTGACTTGGGTATAATGACAACTATTTTTGGAAGTAAACATTCTTTAAACTAGAAGTGCAGGGCAAATACCTAGAGGTGTCTCAAACAGAACAAGAGGCCACTAGCACAGATAAACCAATATCAAATCAACCGAAAAACATATCTGAAAAAGGTTGTAGATGCGTATGTTTAAATGCAAGGAGCATAGTAAATAAGAAAAACGAATTAAACATTATAGTAGAAGATATTGACCCTCACATAATTGGTATAACTGAATCATGGGCCAACATAGATATAACAGATGCTGAATTAGGACTGACAGGATATGTAATGTTTAGGAAAGATCGAATAGGAAGAAGGGGCGGGGGAGTTATTTTATATGTTAAAGAATCTATTCAGGCTTATGAAATAAAACTAGAAAGGGAAGCAGATTGCGATGAAGCTGTTTGGTGCAAAATTGTTTCAGGAAATTCAAAATTAACTATTGGATTAGTTTACCGAAGTCCAAACATAAACGAAGAGGACAACACAAAAATAAAAAAGCTATAAAGGAAGTTAGTAAAGGGGAATGTATCATAATGGGAGATTTTAACTATGGACACATACAATGGAATTATCTAGATAACACAGGGATTGAGGACCAACAATTTCTATTTTTAATCCAGGATAGCTTTCTTACTCAGCACGTACTAGAACCAACCAGGGGAGAAAATGTATTAGATATAGTTTTGTCATCACAAAAAGAATTAGTGGACAATGTAAAAATATTTGAACCATTGGGTAATAGTGACCATAATCAAATACATTTTGACATCAATGTAAAATCAGAAAGTAAAAATAAGAAAACGTACAAGAGAAACTTCCACAAAGGTAACTACAAAGATATGATAAAATACTTAGCAAAGCTAGATTGGAATAACATGCTGATGAATAAGACCGCAATTGAATGTTGGAATATTCTAAAATATGAAATTGAGAGTATCATTTATAAATTTGTTCCCTTCAAAAAACATGGAAAACGGTGTAGAAAGAACACTTGTCAAAACAGGCTATTAGAAAAATAATGCTAAAACAAACTATGTGGAGGGTTTATAGGCGTACCAGAAAGGACGAAGACTATGCAAAATACAAAGATGCACTTAATGCAGCTACAACTGAAATCAGACAATCTAAAAGAAGCTATGAGCAAAAACTAGCATGTAACATAAAAAATGACAGCAAGAGTTTTATGCATATGTCAGGAGTAAACAAAACGTACAAGACAAGGTTGGACCTCTAGAAGACAGTGCTGGAAATATAATATCACAAGGGTTTTTAATGGCGGAATACCTAAATGGTTACTTCAGTTCAGTGTTTACCAAAGAAGATATTAGTTCATTACCAGTTGCTGATGCTAAATTTCAGGGGGCTAAATCTGACTATTTAGGTCCGTTAGTTGTAACTCCAGAATTGGTAGCTAAGAAAATAAAGGCAATGAAGGATAACAAATCACCGGGAGTGGATGGGATTCCTCCAAAATTACTAATGGAAACAGTAGAACAAATAAGTATACCACTTCCAAGAGTATTCAACTTGTCATTAAAAGAGGGAGTTGTTCCGTTTGAATGGAAAGAAGCAAACATCATACCATTATTTAAAAAGGGTTCGAGAAATAAGTCAGAGAATTACAGACCAGTGAGTTTAACGTCAGTGATTTGTAAATTATTAGAAAGGTTAATTAAAGACCATATGGTGGACTTCCTCGTTAAGCATAAATTATTAAATTCATCTCAACATGGATTCCTTAAAGCGAGGTCATGCTTAACAAATATGTTATGTTTTTTGGAAGAAATCACTAAGTGGATAGACGTGGGATCGCCAGTAGATATTATCTACTTAGATTTTCAGAAAGCTTTTGACAAAGTGCCACATCAAAGATTACTACTTAAATTAAAAGCCCATGGTATCGGGGATAGCATAACTGACTGGATAGATCAATGGCTGACTGACAAAAGACAACGAGTTGTAGTAGATGGAGAAGTTTCAAATTGGAAATCGGTTTTGAGTAGGGTACCTCAAGGATCAGTATTAGGACCTATATTATTCTTAATTTATATCAATGACTTGGACGACATTATAACAAGTAACGTACTGAAATTTGCGGATGACACAAAACTGTTTAGAAAGGTTAATACTGATGGTGATAAACAACATTTACAAAACGATCTAGACAGATTAGTGAACTGGTCTGAGAAATGGCAGATGTTGTTAAATTTTAGGAAATGTAAATGCCTACATACAGGACATAGGAACTATAAAATGGGAGATACTGTTCTGGGTACTACTGTAAAAGAAAAGGACTTAGGAGTTACAATAAGCGCTGATATGAAAGTTTCAGAGCAGTGTGGTATTGCAGCTTCAAAGGGTAATAAAATTCTTGGATTGATTAGAAGAAACATAACATAAAAGGGAAAAAAGTTAATTATACCTCTTTATAATGCAATAGTTAGACCTCATTTAGAATACTGTATACAAGCATGGAGACCATATCGTAAGAAGGATATAGATACGCTTGAACGCATACAAAGGAGAGCAACTAAAATGATTCCAGAACTGAGAGACCTTAGTTATGAAGAACGCCTGAAAGAATGTGGTTTAACAACTCTAGAGATAAGGAGGTTAAGAGGAGATCAGATTGAAGTTTTTAAGATATTGAATGGGTATGAAAATATTGATAGAAATATGTTTTTCTCACTCAAGAAGGATAGCAGAACTAGAGGACAATAGGTAACATTAGTAAAGGATCAATGTAGATTGGACATCAGGAAGCACTCGTTCTCACAGAGGACAATAAATTAATGGAACAAATTGTCTACAGATTGTGTAACTGCTAGCAGCGTGAATATGTTTAAAAACAAGGTTGACACATATCTCAGGAGGGCGGGCTATAAGTAGATGAACATTGTTGGACTCTCGATAAGCCAATGGCTTCCTTGTCCACTTGCCATCTGGGCCTTTGGCTTGGATGGCAAATCTTGTTAAATCTTGTTAAACTTCGGGACATGTAAATTATTAACCATGTTGTGCGTAAAATCACCTATAGCGAAGCTTGTATTCGCATATTTACCTGGCTATGAGTGACGCTATCTTGCGACTAAAGGGAGCAATATTGCGCTCAGTGCAGGTTAAATAAGCGAATTCAAGCTTTGAAAAAGGCGAATAAATGTGTTCTTACTCATAACATGTCTAATAATTTACAAGTTCCGTAGTTCACTTGTCCGTGGTTTTTGTACATATTGATTGTTAATAACGTCGAAATCGAGGAGGGCCTGGATTCTAGACAAGTGCCGATTGTTTCTACCATTTTCTATCATGCGAGTGGCGACTGTACAATCTGCAAAAACGAATGACACTCTATTGAGATGTGATTCGTTGAATAGGTTGCAAATTGGGCGATAATGTATCAATAGTTCTGCACAACATTCTACACAATATCGCAATGCAAATACATTATGTGTGCACATAGATCTCATCAGTTTAATCGAAGCAATTCGAATTAATTTAAGCTTTGATTATATTGACACAACTGTCAGACTGAAAAGTTTAAATCAGGCAAAACAAATTTTAGTGTACAATCTCGACAATGACGCTGATTGGCTGCTGAAGCTTCACACAACTGTCTACACAAAATGGAGTGGTGATTGTGGGTAACAAGGAGACCACGCCTCTGAGGCTAGACTGTCTTCTCGGCGAATTCACGAAGGCGAGCGAGAGTAGGATACACGAGATTAGTTCCGTCTGCAACATACATAAAATGCGACGCCCTCTATTGACGACATTTGCAGAATTGAAAAACAATAAATTGACAAATCACTCCTTTCTAATATTTAGCTAAAATTACACGACATTAATAAAAACAGAATGTGAGATGCAGCACAAGTAAAATTGTGACGATCATTGGTAACACCGTTTACAAACAATGACTTACGGAAGCGATCGTTCAACTTAAATTAAAACAATATTAACTACAATTATTACTTTATACGACGTTGCCATAAGAAAATACGAACATGTACCTAACGATTAAAAAAGAAAACGTGTTGGCACGTATAGTAACTATAAAAAGTAACTATTATGCCAGTGTTTGTCTAGTAGTGTCAAGCATGTATCAATACAGAAAAGAAACCACAAGGCAGACACTACATGTATCATTGCACCTACTAAACGTACTAAAACATGGACATTGTATTTTGTAATTTTTTAGTTACACATATTTATATTCTACCTGTGAACCACGAATCAATACTGGCAAGTAGACGTACACATTATATTTGGGTTGGGTCTTCTTTCTCGAAACCAACGTTATCTCTGCAGTGTACAGGTCAACGTTATACATTACAAAGAGCGGGAGGTCTCAAAAAGTCAACGAATAACGTGATACACTTCATGGATAGCCCCTTGGTGGAGCACCTCTTAATTTATTGTGTAGTTGACCCACCACCCAACCGCACCTAACACGAACGCGCCTACAGTCGGCCACAATTTTCCTCGTGTGCGGCCTGTGCGTAAGTCTGCACCCCGCTGATGTACACAGGCTACGGATTGTTTCCATTATACCCGGCTGTTGTGACATTGAAACTTAGCAAATGTTAATTTACTCCAGTACGTTGAGGTCCGAATTTTGTTTAATATATTGAGATAGGCGACACTGACTTCTAAGCTATGAGTATCATGGACCATTGATAGTAGGTACCACAGTACGTCCCGTTATTATTACAGTGACGGGGGTGTGGAGGGGTAGGGTATTTTGGGGTGGGGTTGATGATACTAAATTGGTGTAAACATGATTCTTTCCTGGTATATTGTTATTAAGGCAAAAAAATTGTTGACTTGATGAAGAATATGTCCATTACTGTGCTTTGGTATAATGACTCGTATCTATACGACTGTAGTCGTGTTTCGTTTACCGATAATGGAAGTTAAAACGAGATAATATTTATCAGTTCTGACTATTACATAATCTGGTTTTTATTGAGACAGCTGTTGCACGCATCCAACCAAAACAACTAAGAAGAATATGAAGGCCACAAAGGTAGAACGATCAGAGTCCACATTACAAACAAATGAGCTAGTGCTGCCACCAAGTAGCGATATTAGTAAAGACCACAAAGGTAGGACGATCAGAGCCCACGTTACAAAAAAAGTTAGTGTTGCCACCAAGTAGCGATATTAGTAAAGTCAGTTCTGGGAAAACGAACTGGGTCACCTTTGTCAGTTCACGGCAGTGTGCAACTAGCGTATTTTAATATTTAATTAAAGTTCAATGTTCGGTTCCATAAGTAATTGGTAGTAAAGTATATTGCAAAAACTCTTCAAGACTTTCCTGTTGATGTATTCAAACATTTCTTCAAAACTTTCCTTTTGAAACAGTTGATTTTTGTGTATTTATATGTATGTGTTAGCAGAAGACTTCTCCGTCGTTTTGTTTCTCTTGCCTGACTTAGAATCTGCAACCCATTACGACGAAAAGGGAAGACTTGTCAACATGTTACATTGTGTTTACGTTTCTATGTTGCAATTGTGTTCGCCAGATGGCGCCACATCTGTTGTATACCATGAATGCTGTACACACTAACAAAGCCCAGGGCCGAGTTCGGCTTACCGACCTAATCGGTGAAAAAGGCGATCGCATGATGTGTGACTAATCTAAACAGAACGCGAATTAGTCAACGCTGGTTGTTTCACAGTGGCAGCAAGCGTGACGTGCAACGTACGACATACAGTTTCTAACGTCCCTAAATGTAATATCAATACAACTAGTATGTTGGTTGGTCGGTGTGACGTAATTCTGACCAAACCAGGTCAGACAGAATACGTTCGACTTACGTGTGTCGCGACTACACGGACCACTGATCGTTAAGTCGAACTTACGTGTGTCGCGACTATACGGACCACTGATCGTTAAGTCGAACTTACGTGTGTCGCGACTACACGGACCACTGATCGTTAAGTCGAACTTACGTGTGTCGCGACTACACGGACCACTGATCGTTAAGTCGAACTCGGTCCTTGTGGCAAGTGCACTAGAAAACCATTAACTTATCGAGAGTCGAACAATGGTCGTGTTTCTGTCAATTCTGTGTTTACATGTATTGACACGGCTGATCTTGTAGGTCAGCTTGACAACATCAAATGCACACTGATAACGCTATCGGTAAAAGGAGTCATCATGCGCTTGAAAGCTTGTCAATGTTACAATTAACAAAGAGTGATGTTTCGTGTGATAACATGTGCAACGTTTTGTGAAAGCGACAGACTTAAGAGTCGTGGCGAGTGATCGGAGAGTGTGGTGGATATCGGGAGTCTCCTACCAAAGGTGGGATAGTTTTGTGAAAGCGGGAGACTTAAGAGTCGTGACGAGTGATGGGAGAGTGTGGTAGATATCGGGAGTCTCCTACCAAAGGTGGGATAGTTGACGAATATTAACACAACAACGAATTAGCTAAAACAGAGTAAACAAACATGAAGG
>OY759268.1:54021456-54041456 GCA_963662155.1 Lamellibrachia columna
CAACTATAGTTCCAGGTGAGGTTCAAACAGGACAGGCATTAAATAGCACGTGCTCATCCCCTTCATTTTAAAATTTATTTCATTGTATACGTTCATGGTAAAACACCCAGCCATAGCACATTTGCCAGGTTCACCGTCCTATTTGGGATTTATATTTCTTATCCTCTTCGTCACGTGTGTCTGGAGTGCGGTAACTAATCGAAAGGTTAAAGTTTAGTTTTTGATGGCAATATTCCAACAACTAATATCATAGCAAACCGCTTCCGCCCCCAATATATTTTCACAATACATGCAGGCATACATGCATGCATGCATACATACATACATACATACATACATACATACATACATACATACATACATACATACATTGGAATACGATATATCAAGCAAAGTGCTAAAATGGGCAGACGACAAAAAGTATTCAGAAAGGTTAAACGTGATGCACATAAACAAAGTATAGCCACTGTTTGCCTTTGCCTCCTGACATCATCGTGTAAGCCAAGCAAAGTCATCCAGTCTCGCATCCAGCTTTACACATAGGGGTATTCACAATGCAGAGGGCGCCACAAGTTCACACAGGGTTCATGTTTTCAAAATACAGAGGGCGCCACAAGCATTGTATCATAAAGCATTAAGTTCAACTTAATAAAAATTATCATTTCGTTTCATGATGCTGATAAATTGTATTAAACTAATTGTTTTTTTAAGTCTAATTATACATGAACCTGGCTGATGCCTGGATTAGATAATTTAAACGTACACAATAAAAATAAACATTATATAGTTAAGTTGATACACCAATACTCAAGCATGACCTGATATTAATACATAATAATAACAATTTAACATTAATTAAAGAAGATTGACCTGCTCCAAATTACGTGAGTACTTCTAATTTGGCAATTCCGTTCATCCCACGTTGCAACAGTTGACTCAGCTGTATAAATGAGTACCTGGCTATAGAAAGAGGTGGGTATTTGAGCAAATAGTCCTCGCGCACTTATTGTAGTGTGGCTGATTGCTTCCCACTGATGGCGTTGAAATGAACAAGTATGACTAGTGGTGAAGTGTAAAGCGTTTTTAGCAGTCCCAAGGGCTGGATACGGCATTATATAAGGACGTACATTTACATTTTTACTTTCTTGAATGATGCGTCATATTGTTGTCGTTGTTCATCAACAACATAATACTATCATATCCGTGCCGCCTCAGTGATGCTTCTAGGCTTCAGCTAAAGGCTTCCGGCCACTACGACCTGCCATCGTGGCTTTCGCCTCATCGCAATAGGACTTGTCCTTACATATTTTTGTTTGTTTTTAGGTCAGGTGCGAAGAATGTTGCCCACCAACACGAAACACCTGGGACAGGAATATGTTATTCCGACGACTCGTAGGTGTCTGAACCCCTTAAAAAATCACTTTGTTTCTCTTCGCATAAACGTTCTTAAACAGGACGCAAACAATACTATCGTACAACGGGATCGGAACATCATCGGCATAATATGTCGTTTTGTTCAAAATCGAACGTGTTTGTGTTTGAGTCAGTACACCTGTTAGGAATTAATTTTAAAACGTTCCATAAGAAATGTGCATTTATACGTATTATTTTGTAACTGTGATCGCAGCTCTTGGAGTGGCTTAGCGAACTGTATTTGATCTGGTATGATATTCGAGAACAAATAAAGTGTCATTAAACAGCAATTGACAACAAAAGAACGTTACTGAACTAAAGTATGGTACTTACTGAATTGGCAACAGTCGGCGTAACTACTATATTCACAGTTACAGTTGCCACTTGCTTACAGGCCAAAGACGCACTGGGGACATGCAGCTATCTCGATGACGTTCGATACTGAGTAACCACATTCTTGGAGACACTCTCATTCAGCACGCGCGGACAAGTCGGGGAGAAACAGGGACGTTTTACAGCATATAGGTCGCGTTCTCCGATGAACGCCGCCACACCTTGAGTCGCAAGAGCCCCACTCACTCCAAGGGTAAAGTTCGCAGTGCCTAATGTATATTTCCAAATGAAGGTAGCAAAATCAAATACCTCACTTCTGAAGGGAAGTTTACTCGAATCAAACTTTATTTCCAATTACAGTACATTAGCAGTGACCAGTTTTTGTTTCGTGAGACAATATGTTTCTTTACTGCTTCATCATAGTGTCGGTATTATTCAGTATACTACAACTGTGTTAACGAATATAAATTTGTATTCACGTTATTTAGAAAATTGTGATATGTAAATATTGCACTCAAAGTTATTCCGACAAAATGTACACGTATGTGTGAAAACATTACTGTTACTCACTGACGGCGTGCCTTGCCCGCAGAAAAGTCAACATTCTATAGGCAGCTTGGAGTGAACGGTCTGTGTATTGCTGGACACTAACCTTAGAAAGCTTCTTACACATTGAAAGTTATCTGCTCATATCACACGAATTTTCTTATATTCTGTACTTATTCATGCGTGTAAATAAAATGTCAAAACATAAACAAACTATCGAAATTAGCCACAAAACAACTTGTAGTCGGCGCAGGTGTCCCCGGTCTTCTGGCCTTGAATCGTCCCCAGCAAGGTCAAGCAAACAACTCGTACTGGGCGCAGGTGTCCCCGGTCTTCTGGCCTTGAATCGTCCCCAGCAAGGTCAAGCAAACAACTCGTACTCGGCGCAGGTGTCCCCGGTCTTCTGGCCTTGAATCGTCCCCAGCAGGGTCAAGCAAACGGTAAGAAGTATTACGAACGTCATGTCTTCACAGATGGTTCAGGCGAAGTCCTTTCTGAAAAGAAGAATCACATCAGCATATAGGTCAACGAACAGGATCAACAACCGTGTATGCAGCACAAACTCGCATAGTAAACTTTCCAAGTTACGAGGAGAAAAGGCAATCACTGCAAGAGCTTATATGACTCTTTGGAAACGTTTCTAAAATGTTCATTAATTCACACTACACATGCATAACTGTAAATTGTTGCATGAGTCGATGTTGTGATAATGAATTACTCGTAGATCTTCACTGAATACAACAATTTCACACCAACTACGTGTCGAACCTCAATGCCGCGTTGCCCCATCTGTCGTTCCTAATGTAGTGTAGGTACGACCTGGAAGACGCGTTACTCTTGCGAGCGTATCGTTTTGCTTACTGTATGTACAATTATAATTGATTGAATACAGTGTTTCCCCATATGCCCCCACATGTCTATCATAAGGTGTGTCACCTGACTACATCTGCCTCCACATGTCTATCATAAGGTGTGTCACTTTACAACATTTCGTCCGGATCTGCTCACAAATGCGGCTATGCATAGGAAGCAAAATACGGACGGACGGAGGACGGCAGGTTGGTAGGTAGGTAGGTAGATAGGGAGGGCGAGAATGCGGGAGAGAAAAGGGAGAGAGGGGCGGGTGGATATATGGAGGGACGGAGGGAGGGGGAGAGGGAGAAAGGGAAGGGGGAGGGAGGGAAGGAGGGAGGGAGGGAGGAATGGAGGGTTGGAAGGAGGGAGGGAGGAAGGGAGGGAGGGTAAGAGGAAGGGAGGGTGGGAGGGAGGGAGGGACGGAGAGGAAGGGAGGGTGGGAGGGAGGGAAGGACGGAGAGTGGGAAGGAGGGATAGAGGGATGGGGGTGGGAAATAGGGAGGGAGGGAAGGAGGGAGGGGATAATGAGGGACGGTGTGTGAGACGGAGTGAGGAACGGAGGGACGCAGGGTCGGAGAGAGGGGACGGACGGACGGAGGGTCGGTGAGAGGGATGGAAGAACGGAGGGAAAGGGGGACGGAGGTATGGAGGGACATAAGGCCGGAGGGGCGGAGGTATGGAGGGATGGAGAGACGGAGGGAGTGCCGGAAAGAGGGACGGACGAAGGGGCGGACGGAGGGAAGGAAGAAAGGAACAGACAAACAAACAGGCTTTTGTTGTATAGATTATAGATGAGAGTTTTTTCTAGTTGTACAGAGCACAAATGTGTACATGGGTGTTTACGGTGAGCATGTTTGCTACACAAAGTCGATGTTTCAACGCAACAACCACAAGTCAGTTAGTGGGCATATCTAGTCGTCAACAAATTACGATCTAAAGAATGAATGTAAATAATGTTTCGATAACGCAATGCCCGAAATACCAATTAACAATGGGGAGGTTTTGGATCGGAAGCGACCTAATGACGCATTCGTATGTGACAACAATCGTAGACTAAATCACGGGTGGACGTCTTGCTAAGTTCACTTGTTCGCTAACGATAGGTAGAGGTAAACAACTGTAGTAAACGTCGTGTGTGACAACAATCGTAGACTAAATCACGGGTGGACGTCTTGCTAAGTTCACTTGTTCGCTAACGATAGGTAGAGGTAAACAACTGTAGTAAAATTCGCTATAAACGTTATGTTTAAAGATGTATATTAACGTATGTTAAAGACGTATATCGCTTCATGCAAATAGTAGATATGTACAGACTTGTATAACTAATGGAGCAACGTAGTTATGAATTTAGCTTGCTCAATTGAAGCGATGCATCGCGACAACGCTCGGTTCACGCGCTGGCAAAAATAATATTGAAACATTGCATTTCTGACAATTTAAAATAATATATATTTTGTTTTATCTTATACATTAAAGGAATGTATATATATGGGTCAATCTCCAAATAGCGTACATGTTATGTATTTGCTGTTTTTTTCTCCATTAGAGCATGTCTCTAGGTAGGCATTTTTGGTGCGATGCCTAACATTAGGTCAGATTCATACAAGTTGACACATTTTTAACGATATATAAATGTTTTGTTATGTATTTGGGACTAATAAATATTCCCTATTCCTGTTCTTGTTTCAATCTACCATCTCTGCGAGCCAGGATTCAGGTCAATATCCTGCTCGACCGTACATCAAGGATAACCTCCGCGTTTCCTTATCCAAAAGTGTATTCTGAATCGAGGTTCTAATTTTTACGAAGCAAACTCAGCGTCTTACATTACATCAGCGTCTTACATTGTTTGTGCATATTATATCTTTATTTCATTTGGCACACTCCTGATTCTGTGTCAAAGCATCTTTCAATTTCAAATAATTGTTAATAATGTTTTTATTGACAATGTGTCTAGAAACAAAAAAAAACATTAGTTTTTTGTTTGAAACTATGTTACGTACGCTCAAGTGCACAGCTGCAATGACGTCGTAAATAGCAATCGCGTTGCCCAGCCAACCAGTGGTTTATATCGCTCCGCAATGGTATATTTTGAATGTATAATCATGTTGTGGCAGTAGTGAGGATATGACGTTTGGCGCCAACGTTGGTGTGTTTGATATTTGTTGTACAGCGCCTAGCTTATCCTTTAAAATACAAACAAGCCTGTTTCACTTAGCCCATGACGCCGGTTTCAGGTGATATTTGCAAAGAAGTGCACTAGCAAATCCAGAATACAGAAAAATCGCAAACCAACTAAATAACTGAACAACCGTTATTAATGTTTCAGGTTACTTTAACGTGCAGCCTCAACCCGTGTAAGAACAACGCCACGTGTGTCAACCAAGATCGACGTTACGAATATCAGTGTACGTCCGGATGGTCTGGTCCGAGTTGTACCGTCGGTAGGTGAGCATGCGGCATTAGTGTAGGTGTGCCGAGTTAGATTATTAGGAGGAGACACTCCTGTTGGAGTTGACATAACGTATGACTAGTATAAGGACGGTGGGGAAGGGAGGACCAACTTAACGGAAATGTTCCATCGTATTCATCCTCCAGCCATCTTTTATAGAAAACGTAGCCATAAACATTTACAAATGTATCACACATTTCTAATTATATTATCATTGTCGCTGTTCATTGTTGTGCAGGAATTTTTGAAAAAAAAAGAAACCGATTAGTTGAAGACGAAAGAAATGCATGATAAATGAAAACATTTGCAACAGAGCGGGATATCTCCTCCTAAGACCAGGAGATTGGGGACCTCCAAAATGTGTTTAGCAATCAATATTTCCTGTTTGTTTTGTCGGTGGAATTCGTGGATGGTTTCTGTTATTATTTCAGTTATTTAATTTTTATTAATATATCATGCACTAAAATATTACCCTGTAAATATGAGCAACGTAACGTATTCGAAAATAAAAACTAAACATTAATTTACTGTAATTAAGCACGCACGCCCGCACGCCCGCACTCACACACACACACGCACATAATATATGTATATATATATATATATATATATATATATATATATATATATATATATATATATATATATATATATATAAAGAATAATAAAGGCTTAATACTGATTAAATATCAAAGGTTTAATTCGCATTACCCTTTACCATTCAATGTGTGTGTGTGTGTATATATATATATATATATATATATATATATATATATATATATATATATATATATATATATATATATATATATATATATATATATATATATACACACACGGTAAGTCATACTCATAATGTGTTGTCTAGGGTGATATACGCTGTCCTGCTTGGTGTGACATCCAAAGTAAAAAGGTTACACACGCGCGGCGAACAATTAATTCAAACTGCGCGCACCGTATCATGCTTAAATTACGGTTGTATTGCGTGAAATATGTTGAAATGTTAGTTGTGTCCTGTTACAATAAATACCCACTCGTTGCTTCAGAATGTTGCATTGGGCTCGCAAGCTACAACATTCCGAAGAAATTCGTGCATAAAACCCAGTATTGTTCATTAAGTGTGTAATATATTTGTTTGTTCGTTTTATATTTTTCAGGAACTAACGTCCACGAACGTTCTAGCCACGAGTGACATGGAATCAACCCGTTCGTCGTGTCACTGAGACCACTGAAAATTCTATAGTTAATTAGCAAAAGCTCAGTACAACTTATTCAGAACAGAAGCCATCTGCCAAGTGACTACAACATAGCTATATCTAGTATGGCATGCTTGGAGATTATTTAATCAGATATCACCTGTCAAGGGTATAATATAAATATAAATCAGCTACGATGTCAATAGTGTTACTGGGCTTTGGTATAATGACTCGTATCTATACGACTATAGGCGTGTTTCGTTTACCGATAATTGAAGTTAAAAAGAGAGAATATTTATCAGTTCTGACTATTGCATAATCTGGTTTTTATTGAGACAGCTGTTTCACGCATCCAACCAAAACAACTAAGAAGAATATGAAGGCCACAAAGGTAGAACGATCAGAGTCCACATTACAAACAAATGAGTTAGTGCTGCCACCAAGTAGCGATATTAGTAAAGACCACAAAGGTAGAACGATCAGAGTCCACATTACAAACAAATGAGTTAGTGCTGCCACCAAGTAGCGATATTAGTAAAGTCAGTTCTGGGAAAACGAACTGGGTCACCTTTGTCAGTTCACGGCAGTGTGCAACTAGCGTATTTTAATATTTAAATAAAGTTCAATGTTCGGTTCCATAAGTAATTGGTAGTAAAGTATATTGCAAAAACTCTTCAAGACTTTCCTGTTGATGTATTCACACATTTCTTCAATACTTTCTTTTTGAAACAGTTGATTGTTGTGTATTTATATGTATGTGTTAGCAGAAGACTTCTCCGTCGTTTTGTTTCTCTTGCCTGACTTAGAATCTGCAACCCATTACGACGAAAAGGGAAGACTTGTCAACATGTTACATTGTGTTTACGTTTCTATGTTGCAATTGTGTTCGCCAGATGGCGCCACATATGTTGTATACCATGAATGCTGTACACACTAACAAAGCCCAGGGCCGAGTTCGGCTTACCGAACTAATCGGTGAAAAAGGCGATCGCATGATGTGTGACTAATCTAAACAGAACGCGAATTAGTCAACGCTGGTTGTTTCACAGTGGCGGCAAGCGTGACGTGCAACGTACGACATACAGTTTCTAACGTCCCTAAATGTAATATCAATACAACTAGTATGTTGGTTGGTCGGTGTGACGTAATTCTGACCAAACCAGGTCAGACAGAATACTTTCGACTTACGTGTGTCGCGACTACACGGACCACTGATCGTTAAGTCGAACTTACGTGTGTCGCGACTACACGGACCACTGATCGTTAAGTCGAACTTACGTGTGTCGCGACTACACGGACCACTGATCGTTAGGTCGAACTTACGTGTGTCGCGACTACACGGACCACTGATCGTTAAGTCGAACTTACGTGTGTCGCGACTACACGGACCACTGATCGTTAAGTCGAACTTACGTGTGTCGCGACTACACGGACCACTGATCGTTAAGTCGAATTCGCTCCTTGTGGCAAGTGCACTAGAAAACCATTAACTTATCGAGAGTCGAACAATGGTCGTGTTTCTGTCAATTCTGTGTTTACATGTATTGACACGGCTGATCTTTTAGGTCAGCTTGACAACATCAAATGCACGCTGATAACGCTATCGGTGAAAGGAGTCATCATGCGCTTGAACGCTTGTCAATGTTACGATTAACATAGTGTGATGTTTCGTGTGATAACATGTGCAACGTTTTGTGAAAGCGACAGACTTAAGAGTCGTGGCGAGTGATCGGAGAGTTTGGTGGATATCGGGAGTCTCCTACCAAAGGTGGGATAGTTTTGTGAAAGCGGGAGACTTAAGAGTCGAGACGAGTGATGGGAGAGTGTGGTAGATAGCGGGAGTCTCCTACCAAAGTTGGGATAGTTTTGTGAAAGCGGGAGACTTAAGAGTCGAGACGAGTGATGGGAGAGTGTGGTAGATATCGGGAGTCTCCTACCAAAGGTGGGATAGTTTTGTGAAAGCGGGAGACTTAAGAGTCGAGACGAGTGATGGGAGAGTGTGGTAGATATCGGGAGTCTCCTACCAAAGGTGGGATAGTTTTGTGAAAGCGGGAGACTTAAGAGTCGAGACGAGTGATGGGAGAGTGTGGTAGATATCGGGAGTCTCCTACCAAAGGTGGGATAGTTGACAAATATTAACACAACAACGAATTAGCTAAAACAGACTAAACAAACATGAAGGAAAATTTTTTCTTTTTTCTTTTATCTGAAGGTACTCATTTAAAACAAAGTTAACGAATGTCATTTACTTGTAAAACTTCAATTATTTCAGGTCTATTTCAAAGGCGTATACTCTGAAACAAGACGTCTACCTCCTTATATTTACTTATATTTTGCATAAATGTTCAATAGCAGCTAAATATCCGTTCAATTGTCATATATGCCACGACCTAATTGAAACCAGGCACAAACCTCTATAGATGAAGCTGATTATTCGACTGGCCTCCACTCCACGTAGTAAACGTTATATTCTATACAGCACTGTGACCAAATACTCGCTAATAAGTTATAACAACATCACATCAGATTAAATGGTTAGATTAAATAATTGCTATTGATATTATTACCACAATATGTCCTTCGCTAAAATGTCTACACATTTTTCAGAGACTAGATACGTCAAAAATATCAGTACACGGAATGTACGTAAGATAATGAACAACATCTTTGATAGCATAGATTGATTCCCGAAGTTATCCAAGTTTTCGAAGTATCCACTTTCTTGCTTGACACATGCTTGTTCGCCAAGACTGTCTTGTTTTTTATTAGTGTTCCTCCTACGTACACAAGTGTGTCGAACGCTTCGTGAAACCTGCCCCATATATGTTAGTAGTTGTGATGCTTCATACAATACTGCACGCATTTCCCACGGTGCAATAAGTATACGACAACATTTCCCACGGTGCAATAAGTATACGACAACATTTCCCACGGTGCAATAAGTATACGACAACATTTCCCACGGTGCAATAAGTATACGACAACATTTCCCACGGTGCAATAAGTATACGACAACATTTCCCACGGTGCAATAAATATACGACAACATTTCCCACGGTGCAATAAGTATAAGACAACATTTCCCACGGTGCAATAAGTATACGACAAATGTTTGAGTTGTGAGCACAATTATATAAATATATCCTCAAACATAATTAAAAGAGACCGGAACTTTAAAAATGTGCATTTTATGCAACATTCGTAATTTTCAGATATCTGCTATGACATTATCTTTACATAAATATTACATTAGTACGACTGTACTTTCATGTACAATAACGACGCACACAAACTGCATTTGTCTGGCCAAAGGAAAACTGAAAATGTCTTAAATTGGGTATGTTTGTATTTTGCATTGATCCATGGCGTTGAATGTATACTGAATGAAGAATTTACAACGATTATAGATATACAACGGTCATGCGACTTCACAGCGCAGAGTAAGCAGTGCCATTACTAGGCAGATGTAATCACTTGGCAGATGCTTTCTGTACGGATCAGGTTGTCCTGCGTCGGTGGTCTGTTCTCAGTTGTCCCACGGCTAGATCGTTTCGGTTGAACGTCGAACGACTACACTTCAGGTTGGATGACTTTGATTACTGGAAGGTACACAACAGACATGTAATTACCTACCTTAAAATGTGTGTATGTTCGTGCGTGCGTGTGCGTGAGAGAGAGTGCGTGCGTGCGTGCGTGCGTGCGTGCGTGCGTGCGTGCGTGGGTGTGTGTGTATAGTTTGAGTAAAACCCGCAAAGAAATTTCACCAAGGGCGACATATTAGATTTTTCAGCGTTACAATTTTTACTTGAAATAACATTCGATTAAACATTTAAGTTAAGTTAAGATTAATTTTTTAATAGTTTGTCCGATGATTTCACACAAAAACTACATGCAAAAGTTGCACAAACGAGCTAGCATGATGAAGTGGATACAAGGTAGATTAGATTTTTCGCTAAATTTATTTGAAATGAGACTAGCGAAAATAATCGAATTAAGAAGGGACCGTACTACCGTAATCGTTATTAAAATACACACACAAACATATGTTTACTTGGAAGCATACATTCATTCGAACATGCATGCGTTCGTGCATTCACTCCATTCATGCATGCATATATATGCATATATCACCTTTATTGATATATATATATATATATATATATATATATATATATTCGCACATATATATACATATATATATATATATATATATATATATATATATATCACGTATACAACGCAACGCCAGATTAGAGCTCTGACTGAACCGCACGTCCGTGTGCACGGTCATGTTCCGACGAAGTTCCTGCTTCGTGCGGAAGGTACGACCACACACAACACAGACGTGCGGCTTGTGGCTGCTGTGCGTGAGCCGGTGTGAAGTCAGCGACGTTTCCCAGCTGAAAGTATGTCCACATATGTCGCACGAGTACGGCCTATCACAGGTGTGGATGATTTGATGCCGCGCGAGCGAGATATTATGGCCGAAAGCTTTGCCGCAGACTGAACACTTTAACGGTTTCACGCCGGAGTGAACGAGCTGGTGCCTCAGCATGTTAACATTTCGATTGAACTGCTTCCCGCAATAGAAGCAGCAGTGTAACCGCTCGCTCGTGTGGATCAACGCGTGCTTCAACAGTTCTGAACTATACGTGAACGTTTCCCCGTACTTGTCGCAAGAAAACTTGCGCTGGCATTTTGGCATGCCCTCTTGCAAGGCGGACCCGCTCACAGAAGGCAAGTATATATATATATATATATATATATATATATATATATATATATATATATATATATATATATATATATATATATACTTGCCTTGAGATATATATATATATACCTCTTTCTGTCTCTGTCTGTTTGTCTGTCTGTCTGTATGTCTGTCTCTCTCTCTCTCTCTCTCTCTCTCTCTCTCCCTCCCTCCCCCCCTCTCTCTCTCTCTCTCCCTATTTGAACGGATATGTCCGTCGATATGTTAGCCTAACGGTTGCGGTGAACTTCTTGAACCGTTTCAATTATGCCTGACACAATACAAATGTTTACATAATACTTGTTAGTATTGATTGTAGGGATAGGAGAATATGGTTATGGGATACATAGACCTACAAAAAGTTGAAGTGGGTGGACGTTCCAGAGACGGAGGTGAGGATGGTCGAATGCACATAAAGAGACAAAAGGTAGCGTAGTGTGCGGACCGAAAATATCGGATGAATTCAGGGTGAACGTCGGGCTGAGACAGGGGTGTGCCCTAAGCCCACTGTTGTTCATCGCAGTAGTGGAGGTGGCTCCCAGGAAAACGAGTACGAGGGACATTTTCTGCAAGTTACTATATGCATATGACCTGGCGGTAGTAGCAGACAGTGAGACAGACCGTCATATGACCTGGCGGTAGTAGCAGACAGTGAGACAGACCGTCATATGACCTGGCGGTAGTAGCAGACAGTGAGACAGACCGTCATATGACCTGGCGGTAGTAGCAGACAGTGAGACAGACCGTCATATGACCTGGCGGTAGTAGCAGACAGTGAGACAGACCGTCATATGACCTGGCGGTAGTAGCAGACAGTGAGACAGACCGTCATATGACCTGGCGGTAGTAGCAGACAGTGAGACAGACCGTCATATGACCTGGCGGTAGTAGCAGACAGTGAGACAGACCGTCATATGACCTGGCGGTAGTAGCAGACAGTGAGACAGACCGTCATATGACCTGGCGGTAGTAGCAGACAGTGAGACAGACCGTCATATGACCTGGCGGTAGTAGCAGACAGTGAGACAGACCGTCATATGACCTGGCGGTAGTAGCAGACAGTGAGACAGACCGTCATATGACCTGGCGGTAGTAGCAGACAGTGAGACAGACCGTCATATGACCTGGCGGTAGTAACAGACAGTGAGACAGACCGTCATATGACCTGGCGGTAGTAACAGACAGTGAGACAGACCGTCATATGACCTGGCGGTAGTAACAGACAGTGAGACAGACCGTCATATGACCTGGCGGTAGTAGCAGACAGTGAGACAGACCGTCATATGACCTGGCGGTAGTAACAGACAGTGAGACAGACCGTCATATGACCTGGCGGTAGTAGCAGACAGTGAAACAGACCGTCATATGACCTGGCGGTAGTAGCAGACAGTGAAACAGACCGTCATATGACCTGGCGGTAGTAACAGACAGTGAGACAGACCGTCATATGACCTGGCGGTAGTAGCAGACAGTGAAACAGACCGTCATATGACCTGGCGGTAGTAGCAGACAGTGAAACAGACCTTCAAGAGTGGTTGGTGGAAATCATTGGCAGACACGGATTGAGAGTAAGTCTGCTTTGGTTGGGGAGCAAAAAAGATCTAGATATAAGACTGGAAGGGAAGAAACTGACCCAATGAGACAGTTTTTTATATGTGTGTGAAGCGGTTTGTGTGGAGTAAAGTGGAAGGGGTGGTGGTAGTTAGACATATATCTCGGCTAAAGGAAATGTGCTTAGCTTATGCGTAACACCAGTCCAACTGCAAGTTTGCGATAATAAGTTGGTGATTGTTAGTTTTAAAGGGATAAACCACAACCATACACGTAGTTTAAAGGGAGAAACCACAACCATACACGTAGTTTAAATGGATAAACCACAACCATACACGTAGTTTAAAGAGATAAACCACAACCATACACGTAGTTTAAAGGGATGAACCACAACCATACACGTAGTATAAAGTGATTAACCACAACCATACACGTAGTTTAAAGGGATAAACCACAACCATACACGTAGTTTAAAGGGATAAACCACACCCATACACGTAGTTTTCGAGAAAGTTCTCTCTTCTGCGACAACAGATCTCGGAGTTTGGAGGGGGTTCACAAAATATAATGAGCCACTGTAAATTGATTGATATGAGCTGTTCAGTCAGCATTTTCACATATTATCTAGTGCATTGCATTCTGATCATTTCATGTCCCCTATAACATAATTTAATAGGTGTCTCGTTCATCAAAACAGGTTGAGCTCCATATAAAAGTATTAATAAGAAATGTGTAAACCACTTCTGGTGAAATGTAATAAATGACGATTCCAAAGCTCATTAAAGTGTTTCTGAATCCTTTTCTTCCCCAATGAACATATTTTCAGCTTTTTAAAGGGTTGTTTATTTAGAACACGTAAGAATAATATATACATAATCATCGGCAACTGGAATGCATAGATAGGTGAAGATGTGTATGAAGCCTGGGCAGGAACAGTGGACAAATTCGGATGTGGAAACACACACGACAGGGGGCTACGACTAGAATTTGCATGCAGTAATGACCTTACCATAGCAAACACACTGTACCCACACAAGAGATCAAAGAGAGCAACAAGGCACTCTCCTGAAGGGAAAACACACAACTAGATAGACTACATCGTAACACCTCAGCGATTCAAGTCTAGCTTCAACAAGCCGAAAATAAGAACTTTTCCGGGCGCTGATGTAGGAAGTGACAACGACCTTGTAATGATGACAACGACCTTGTAATGATGACAACGACCTTGTAATGATGATAATCAATCTGAGGTTGCCGAAGAATCGGAAATAAACAAGACCCATCGGATAAGATTTGACATAGAGAAACTGCAAGATTCAAGCATGCATTTTAAAGCAACAATTGGATGACGATTTGCAGCGCTTAACTTCTTGGAGCCGGATATCAACAACCATGTCAACTCAATCGGCACAGCAGTGCGCGACACCGCTAATGAAGTCCTAGGCAAACCAAAGATAAAGCGGCAGCCATGGGTACCTCATGATGAATTGAAGCTTTGTGACCAGAGACGAGAGCTGAAAAAGAAAATAACAACTAAAGAAGAAGCGCACAAACAGTACCAAGAACTAAATAAAGACACCAGAAAAGAATGAGAAAAGCAAAGAGCGCCTGGATAAACGAAACGAATGGTGCACTGAAATAGAAACTGGGATGATGGGAAACAACACCAGTCAGGCTTATTAGATCTTGAAAGCCCTCACCTCAAGGTCAAGCCAATCGTCAAACATCGAAGACAAAACGACAAAAACGGCACCCTCCTTACCGAAAAAGTACTGCGAGAAAAACACAGCTGACAACATCTTCGTAAAACCGCCTCAAAATGAAAATTATGATTCGCCCATTCTCCGAGCAGAAGTTGAAGAGGCAATCCGAATGTTGGAGACACAACAATTACCCAGCGTAGACAAGGTACCAGCTGAACATGGTGGCGAGGCAATGATAGACGCATTCATGATCATATGCCAACAGATTTTAGAAACCAAGACTTGGCCAAAAGAGTGGACAAAATTGATCATAATAACCAATCAATCAATCAATCAATCAATCAATCAATCAATCAATCAATCAATCAATCAATCAATCAATCAATCAATCAATCAATCCATCAATCAATCAATCAATCACTCAACCAATCAATAAATCAATCAATCAATCAATCAATCAAACCTTTATTCCAACACACAGTTACAATACAATAAATGACAAGAAGTTACTAACAAAATGTGCAACAAATGTGAGTTGGTGAAGAATACACAACGGTGAGTTGGAAATGGGGTGAACAGAAGTCCAATATTTATCTATGGTTCACCAGGTGTCGTGTTAAGCCGTTAATGCAGTTGATACGTAATTGAAAATCGATGCTAAATAAATTGTGACTAATACGTTGCAATAATTTCTAACTAATTTTGCATTAGTACGAAAGCGAGTTATGTAGAACGAATCTTTCTTTCTAGCATCATGTACAGACACATAAGGTTTAAAAAAAAATTGCAAATCACTTGGTAATTCATTACGAAAAGTCCTAAACATAATAATAGCCGTCTTGAACTTAACTAAATCTACAAATTTTAGAACGCCTAATTGTTGAAAAAAAAGTGCTCGTGTGTTCCAGACATTTTACTCCACAAACTAACCGAATTACTCGTTTCTGTAATATAGTAATGCCATGAATGTTTGTGGTGTAGGTGTTTCCCCACTTTTCACAACAATAATTTAAATGTGGTAAAACAAAGAACAATATAATATATACATTCCATTTCGATTAATGAGACAATTTGCCTTAAAAATGACTGCTGCAACTTTCAACAGTTTTAATCTGACCTTATTTATTTTATATTTCCAGTTTAGAGATTCATCAATATATACAGCTAGAAATTGTGTTACATGTACTCTGGTTATTTGTTGATTATTATAACGATACCAAAGAAAGAGAACTTACGCTGATGAAGGAACTACAAATCTATAAGTATGATCAACCGTCCCGAAGAAGAACTGCTATGAGAAGAACAAGCAGGCTTCCGACCGAAAAGAAGCACAACCGAACAAATGTTCACATAAGAATGTGAATCGAGAAACACATTGATCACTATCAAGAACTGCTATGAGAAGAACAAGCAGGCTTCCGACCGAAAAGAAGCACAACCGAACAAATGTTCACATAAGAATGTGAATCGAGAAACACATTGATCACTATCAAGAACTGCTATGAGAAGAACAAGCAGGCTTCCGACCGAAAAGAAGCACAACCGAACAAATGTTCACATAAGAATGTCAATCGAGAAACACATTGATCACTATCAAGAACTGCTATGAGAAGAACAAGCAGGCTTCCGACCGAAAAGAAGCACAACCTAACAAATGTTCACATAAGAATGTCAATCGAGAAACACATTGATCACTATCAAGAACTGCTATGAGAAGAACAAGCAGGTATCCGACCGAAAAGAAGCACAACCGAACAAATGTTCACATAAGAATGTGAATCGAGAAACACATTGATCACTATCAAGAACTGCTATGAGAAGAACAAGCAGGCTTCCGACCGAAAAGAAGCACAACCGAACAAATGTTCACATAAGAATGTCAATCGAGAAACACATTGATCACTATCAAGAACTGCTATGAGAAGAACAAGCAGGCTTCCGACCGAAAAGAAGCACAACCGAACAAATGTTCACATAAGAATGTGAATCGAGAAACACATTGATCACTATCAAGAACTGCAATGAGAAGAACAAGCAGGCTTCCGACCGAAAAGAAGCACAACCGAACAAATGTTCACATAAGAATGTGAATCGAGAAACACATTGATCACTATCAAGAACTGCAATGAGAAGAACAAGCAGGCTTCCGGCCGAAAAGAAGCACAACCGAACAAATGTTCACATAAGAATGTTAATCGGGAAACACATTGATCACTATCAAGAACTGCTATGAGAAGAACAAGCAGGCTTCCGACCGAAAAGAAGCACAACCGAACAAATGTTCACATAAGAATGTTAATCGAGAAACACATTGATCACTATCAAGAACTGCTATGAGAATAACAAGCAGGCTTCCGACCGAAAAGAAGCACAACCGAACAAATGTTCACATAAGAATGTGAATCGAGAAACATATTGATCACTATCAAGAACTGCTATGAGAAGAACAAGCAGGCTTCCGACCGAAAAGAAGCAAAACCGAACAAATGTTCATATAAGAATGTTAATCGAGAAACACATTGATCACTATCAAGAACTGCTATGAGAAGAACAAGCAGGCTTCCGACCGAAAAGAAGCACAACCGAACAAATGTTCACATAAGAATGTCAATCGAGAAACACATTGATCATTATCAAGAACTATATCACAATTTCATCGACTACAAAAAGGCTCGTGATCATGTGTGGTACAAAGGACTCTGGCGAGTATTGCGACGATATAACATTGACGAAGGACTAGTGACATTACAAGATTTAACAAGATTTGCCACCCAAACCAAATGCCCAGATCGCATGTGGGCAAGGAATCGAGAGTCCATCAGTGTTCGTCTCCGTGTAACCCGCCCTCCTGAGATATGTGTCCCACTTGTTTTGAAACATATTCACGCTGCTAGCGGTTATACAATCCGTCGATAAATGTTTCCATTCATTTACTGTCCTCTGTGAGAATGAGTACTTCCTGATATCCAATCTACACTAATCCTTTACTAACTTTACCTTATGTCCTCTAGTTCTGCTATTTTTCTTGAGAGAGAAAAACATATATCTATCAATATTTTCATACCCATTCAATATGTTAAACATATTTATCTGACCTCCTCTTAACCTCCTTGTCACTAGAGTTGTTATACAACATTCCGTCAGGCGTTCTTCGTAACTAAGGTCTCTCAGTTCTGGAATAATTTAGTTGCTCTCCTCTGTATACGTTCATGTGTATTTAAATCCTTCTTAGGATATAGTCTCCACGCTTGTATACAGTATTCTAAATGAGATCTAACTATTGCTTTATATAAAGGTATAATTAGCTTTTTATCCTTGTAAGTTATGTTTCTCCTAATCAACCAAAAAATTTGATTACCCTTTGAAGCTGCAATACCACACTGCTCTGAAAGTTTCATATCAGCACTTACTGTAACTCCTAAGTTATTTTCTTTTACAGTAGTACCCAGAGCAGTATCTCCCATGTTATAGTTTACATCCAAGTTCCCATGTCCTGTACGTAGGCATTTATATTTCCCAAAATTGAACAACATCTGCCATTTCTCAGACCATTTCACTAATCTGTGTAGATCGTTTTGTATATGTTGTTGATCACCACCAGTGTTAACCTTTCTAAACACTGTTTTGCCATCTGCAAATTTTAGTACGTTACTTGTTATATTGTCGTCCAAGTCATTAATATATGTATATATTAAGAATAATATTAATTTTAATTTAAGTAGTAGTCTTTGATGTGGCACTTTGTCAAAAGCTTTCTGAAAATCTAAGTAGATAATATCTACTGGCGATCCCTCGTCAATCCACTTAGTGATTTCTTCCAAAAAACATTACATATTTGTTAAGCATGACCTAGCTTTTAGGAATCGATGTTGAGATTAATTTAATAATGTATCCACCATATGGTATTTAATTAAACTTTCTAATAATTTACAAACTACTGACGTTAAACTCACTGGTCTGTAATTATCTTACTAATTTCTCGAACCCTTTTAAAATAATGGTATAATGTTTGCTTCTTTCCATAAAAAACACAACTCCCCCTTTTATGATAAATTGAACACTCTTTTCTGCACGTATTTCCATTCCGATTACGCGAAACATTATAAGGACCATCAACGAGTGCAGTGCTACAAGAAGGAGAACTTGGACAATCGTTTCGAACATCGTACGCCAGGGATACCTTTTATCGCCAGTGCTGTTCAACCTATACATTGAAAATATCATGAAAGAAGCTGTACACAATGTCAATGGCACGATATCGATATCGATAAACGGTAGAGATATTCGCAGATGACATTGAGCTAATCGCTGGAACAAAGGAGGAACTACACGAACTTATAACAACACTGGAAAGGAGAGCGCGTGCTTACGGAATGGAAATACGTGCAGACAAGAGCAAGATCATGGTCAACAGCAGAATAGCGCCAATAACAATTATACTATTGAATGGAGAAGGTCACGACTTAATGAATGGTTGGGTTGAAATGTTAATTAACGCAGAACTATTGACTATCTAGAATTACTCGTGTGGTCTTGACAAAACTTGTCGTCTGTAAAACACTTATGTCACCTCACTTATTCACATCAACAACATTGCAAAATGAAAGGTTATGTTTAATATATTTTGGTCAACACTGCAATACTAAAAGGTACACCTATGATTACAAGTTGTCTGTCGTAAGAGTCGGACCCTCTTCACAGCCGGTCCACACATGCCAAGCCGGGAACATTGCACATTTAATCCCAGAATATGGCCTTTAACTACTGACACAGGAGTTTGTTGATGGGTTTGAACCGGGCTGCGCACCTTAGCAGCGGCGCGTGACGAACGGCAAAGTCGATGACAAACCAGTTGGGCCAGGTTTCTAATATCACTGATTGCTGTCTCTACAACGTTCGCTTTGATACACCTGTACTCTGTTTGACCTCATTCGCTGTAGATCACCTCACCGCCTTGATTGCAATTGATGGTAGTGCTTTGTTTGCACGGTCGACTATACTATTATACGTGGTCCGCAGACCAGTTGGCGGACGCCTGTCACAACGCCGTTCTACCCCATTCGTGAGGTCCTGGTTAGATACAATTTGTTACGGTCACACACACACACACACACACACACACACACACACACACACACACACACACACACACACACACACACACACACACACACACACACACACACACACACACACAC
>OY759268.1:54043956-54081456 GCA_963662155.1 Lamellibrachia columna
CAAGTATCTTCGTATTTATGCTAATTGGCACCAATGAGTCGATTGCCAAGATGGATGATGTTAGAATTCATATCAATAATGAACCACTCAAACATGTACGAGCAGCCAAGTATCTTCGTATATATAGACTCAAATCTCAAATGGGACGACCACACATGATTCCTAATATTTGAGCCAATATAGGAATCATAAGATCTCTTCGTAAAATAGTACTCTTACGCATTTTTATAATGCAATAGTTCAACCCCACTTCGATTACGGAGATGTAGTATATGATTCAGCTTCAATAACCAGCAAAACCAGAGTGCAGAAACTAAAATCTAGAGCTGCTAGACTCAGATTTGGGAATGTGTGGAATAGCTTACCACAGGACATTCACAACAGCCAGTCTGTTGGAAGCTTCAAGAAGTCACTACATAAATATGTGAGTGCAACACCACCATTTTAAATATTCTCCGTTTTTATTCTATTGTTTATTTGATGTATGTATCTTATATTTTATTTGTATTTTTTTTTTATTATTATCATCGTTATCGTTTTTACTAATTCGTATAATTGTTACGTTTATTATCATTATTATAATAAAAATAACTTTTATAATTATTATTATTATTATTAATATTTATTGCGAACATAACCATTTGATATTTGATAAGGCGTCATTAAATTCGTTTCCTCTTAATTAGAAACCTATCGAATCTCCCAGTGTTGTTGGTGCGATCTCGTTGACTCACGTAGTCATGGTCAGTTGAGATAAAGTCGGCGTCATCGTGTTGCCTCATTGGGTATGTTGTGGTCGGCTGGTGGTCGGCTTGGAAGACATCCGTGCAGTATCTGTAGGTCTACTTCGAGGTACACGATGAAGAGGACCAGCGACAACGAGTCCCTTGTCGAGTGCCGATTGTCGAGATGAAAGGGGCAGAGAGGGCGTGATATTCGTCTCCGATAGTAGAAGCCGCATTATTCGGACGTTGTCTGTATCGATGAAGGAATGCAAATCGTCTAAGATTTTCTTTTGACGGATAGTATCGAACAGCCGTGATAAGTCGATACACTCTATTTTGGTCACGTACTCGTATCGTTGGCACTTCGCGGCGAGCCACCGATGTCCCGATGCATCCTGTTCATTCCAACGCCAACTCGACTTCTATGGGAAGCACACATCTTCAATTACTGCGCGAAGACTATTTGTTCACACACATACCACTGCTTATAGCCAGCTACTCATTTATACAACCGAGTGAACGGGAGAAACGTGGAGTAAACGAAATTGCCGACGTTTCGAAATGGCAGCAGAATTCCGTGTTCTGTCGATGTTCTAGCCACCGCGTCCCTCACTTGGTGTATTACCCTTCGTCGTCTTTATTTTCTCAACTACCATTGCTGGAGTTACAATTAGCTGTTCTGGATAATCTGATTGCCACCAGAACAACAAACTCCAGATGGCAAGTGTACAATGAAACAATCGTGTACAAGTGTACAATGAAACAATCGTGTACACGTGTACAATGAAACAACCGTGTACAAGTGTACAATGAAACAATCGTGTACACGTGTACAATGAAACAATCGTGTACACGTGTACAATGAAACAGTCGTGTACAAGTGTACAATGAAACAATCGTGTACAAGTGTACAATGAAACAGTCGTGTACAAGTGTACAATGAAACAATCGTGTACACGTGTACAATGAAACAATCGTGTACAATTGTACAATGAAACAATCGTGTACACGTGTACAATGAAATAATCGTGTACAAGTGTACAATGAAACAATCGTGTACACGTGTACAATGAAACAATCGTGTACACGTGTACAATGAAACAGTCGTGTACAAGTGTACAATGAAACAATCGTGTACAAGTGTACAATGAAACAATCGTGTACACGTGTACAATGAAACAATCGTGTACAAGTGTACAATGAAACAATCGTGTACAAGTGTACAATGAAACAGTCGTGTACACGTGTACAATGAAACAATCGTGTACACGTGTACAATGAAACAATCGTGTACAAGTGTACAATGAAACAGTCGTGTACAAGTGTACAATGAAACAATCGTGTACACGTGTACAATGAAACAATCGTGTACAAGTGTACAATGAAACAATCGTGTACACGTGTACAATGAAACAATCGTGTACATGTGTACAATGAAACAATTGTGCACAAGTGTACAATGAAACAATCGTGTACAAGTGTACAATGAAACAATCGGGTACAAGTGTACAATGGAACCTTCCCATATGGAATATCTATTTTGTGTCTAGGCAATATTCTCGCTACTAGCATTTTCACAGTCAGTAGATAATTCCATGCATTTATCACCCTCTTGAAAATTAACTTGCTTATATCCAACCTACTATTACATAGTAATGTTATTTCTTGTCCTCTCATTATTCAACCATTCATAAGATTGAATGAAAAATACTAACACTATTTTCATAATCATTAAAGAAAAAAAAACACATTATTTGATATTCTAACCTCGTCGCCTCCAGTGTTATTGAGTAACGTTCGTTTAGACGTTTTTCATTATTAAGGTATCTTCGTTCTGGAATCAGATAAAAGGACTTAGGAATAATAGCGTTGACATGAACATATCAGAGCATGGTGAGATTGCAGCTTCAAATTGGATTGATTAGGATAAAATAACATATAAAAACATCTTATTATGCAATTGGAACCATATCGCAAGAAGGACATTGATACCTTACAATTAGCACACAGGACTGCAACTAAGCTGAGTCCAGCACTTAGAGTTAGAGTTCTAAAACAAGGAGATGAAATATAAGTTTTGAAAATATTGATAGAAGTATTTTGTCTTAGTTTAGTAAAATAGAAGACATAGAGGACACGAAGTCATGTTACTGAAGGAACAGTATATATTCGATATCAAAAAGCGTTCACTATCAAAGAGAACGATAAATGCGTGGAACAACAAATTATCTACTGGCTGTATATAAGCTAACAGTGTGAATAAGTTTAAAACCAAAATTGACAAATGTCTCAATAGATGAACAATTGTTGCACTCTCGGTAAAGCAACGGCTTCCGTGTTAAATGTTGTTAAAAAGATTAGTTGCCAACCCCTGTTTTCTTTCTAGCGTACATACACATTTCGCGAAAACCCGAAACTATCTAATATTGATTATGACTTGCTTGCCCGGTTATATAGACTAGTTACATTAGCAACATTATGACATGCTTGCCCGGTTATATAGACTAGTTACATTAGCAACACTATGACATGCTTGCCCGGTTATATAGACTAGTTACATTAGCAACATTATGACACGCTTGCCCGGTTATATAGACTAGTTACATTAACAACATTATGACATGCTTGCCCGGTTATATAGACTAGTTACATTAGCAACATTATGACACGCTTGCCTGGTTATATAGACTAGTTACATTAGCAACATTATGACATGCTTGCCCGGTTATATAGACTAGTTACATTAGCAACATTATGACATGCTTGCCCGGTTATATAGACTAGTTACATTAGCAACATTATGACACGCTTGCCCGGTTATATAGACTAGTTACATTAGCAACATTATGACATGCTTGCCTGGTTATATAGACTAGTTACATTAGCAACATTATGACATGCTTGCCCGGTTATATAGACTAGTTACATTAGCAACATTATGACATGCTTGCCCGGTTATATAGACTAGTTACATTAGCAACATTATGACATGCTTGCTTGGTTATATAGACTAGTTACATTAGCAACATTATGACATGCTTGCCCGGTTATATAGACTAGTTACATTAGCAACATTAACTGCCCGGCAGTTTCAGACAGCGCGCAATCTATTATTACTAAATCAACTGGACAAACTGTACGCGACAAAACGTGGTCCAACCCAAAACTCGAACTTGTCTGCTGGACTATTAGGAATATTAGTCACCGTCAACGGTTAGATGTGTCCCTATATACATATGTTTATTGTATGTGAAGTACATTATCAGAGACCCAATTGAGGCACAGATGAAAAAAAAAAAGTTAGTGTTGCCACCAAGTAGCGATATTAGTAAAGTCAGTTCTGGGAAAACGAACTGGGTCACCTTTGTCAGTTCACGGCAGTGTGCAACTAGCGTATTTTGATATTTAAATAAAGTTCAATGTTCGGTTCCATAAGTAATTGGTAGTAAAGTATATTGCAAAAACTCTTCAAGACTTTCCTGTTGATGTATTCACATATTTCTTCAATACTTTCTTTTTGAAACAGTTGATTGTTGTGTATTTATATGTATGTGTTAGCAGAAGACTTCTCCGTCGTTTTGTTTCTCTTGCCTGACTTAGAATCTGCAACCCATTAAGACGAAAAGGGAAGACTTGTCAACATGTTACATTGTGTTTACGTTTCTATGTTGCAATTGTGTTCGCCAGATGGCGCCACATATGTTGTATACCATGAATGCTGTACACACTAACAAAGCCCAGGGCCGAGTTCGGCTTACCGACCTAATCGGTGAAAAAGGCGATCGCATGATGTGTGACTAATCTAAACAGAACGCGAATTATTCAACGCTGGTTGTTTCACAGTGGCGGCAAGCGTGACGTGCAACGTACGACATACAGTTTCTAACGTCCCTAAATGTAATATCAATACAACTAGTATGTTGGTTGGTCGGTGTGACGTAATTCTGACCAAACCAGGTCAGACAGAATACGTTCGACTTACGTGTGTCGCGACTACACGGACCACTGATCGTTAAGTCGAACTTACGTGTGTCGCGACTACACGGACCACTGATCGTTAAGTCGAATTCGGTCCTTGTGGCAATTGCACTAGAAAACCATTAACTTATCGAGAGTCGATCAATGGTCGTGTTTCTGTCAATTCTGTGTTTACATGTATTGACACGGCTGATCTTGTAGGTCAGCTTGACAACATCAAATGCACACTGATAACGCTATCGGTAAAAGGAGTCATCATGCGCTTGAAAGCTTGTCAATGTTACGATTAACATAGAGTGATGTTTCGTGTGATAACATGTGCAACGTTTTGTGAAAGCGACAGACTTAAGAGTCGTGGCGAGTGATCGGAGAGTGTGGCGGATATCGGGAGTCTCCTACCAAAAGTGGGATAGTTTTGTGAAAGCGGGATACTTAAGAGTCGTGACGAGTGATGGGAGAGTGTGGTAGATATCGGGAGTCTCCTACAAAAGGTGGGATAGTTGACACATATTAACACAACAACGAATTAGCTAAAACAGAGTAAACAAACATGAAGGAAAATGTTTTCTTTTTTCTTTTATCTGAAGGTACTCATTTAAAACAAAGTTAACGAATGTTATTTACTTGTAAAACTTCAATTATTTCAGGTCTATTTCAAAGGTGTATACTCTGAAACAAAACGTCTACCTCCTTATCTTTACTTATATTTTGCATAAATGTTCAATCGCAGCTAAATATCCGTTCGATTGTCATATATGCCACGACCTAATTGAAACCAGGCACAAACCTCCATAGATGAGGCTGATTATTCGACTGGCCTCCACTCCACGTAGTAAACGTTATATTCTATACAGCACTGTGACTAAATACTCGCTAATAAGTTATAACAACATCACATCAGATTAAATGGTTAGATTAAATAATTGCTATTGATATTATTACCACAATATGTCCTTCGCTAAAATGTCTACAATTTTTTCAGAGACTAGATACGTCAAAAAATATCAGCACACGGAATGTACGTAAGATAATGAACAACATCTTTCATAGCATAGATTGATTCACGAAGTTTTCCAAGTTTTCGAAGTATCCACTTTCTTTTAACTTTTAGCTATTTGGAAGACGATGTGTCTTGCAAAGTAGTGCAATTTGCAGGCGACACAAAAGTATTCCGAGAGGTCAAAAGTGATGCGGATAAGCAATGTAACGTAACTAATGCTGGTTGTCCTTTGCGACCTGACGTCATCGTGTAAGTCAAGCAAGGTCACCACCAGGCCCGTATCCAACTTTTCACATAGGGGTGTTCACAATGCAGGTGGCGCCACAAGTTCACATGGGGTTTATGTTTTCAAAATACAGATATACAAGTACTGTGTCATAAAGCATTGAATACAACTTAATAGAAATGGTAGTAATAACTTGATTTCATGATACTGAAATATTTTATGCAAATAATTGCTGTTTAATTGTACATAAATCTGTATGATGCCTGGTATAAAGAATTAGAACGAATACAATAAAATAAACATGATATAGTCAAGTTGATACACTAATAACCAAGAAAGTACTTTACATTAATTCATAATGCATGATTTCATTCAATAATGTCAATTTAACATGAAAACCTGCCGTGTGGAAAGAATACAATATCCACAATGTTCAGCAGTAATTATCAGGGCGGGCGGGCGGGCGGGCGGGCGGGCGGGCGGGCGGGCGGGCGGGCGGGCGGGCGGGCGGGCGGGCGGGCGGGCGGGCGGGCGGGCGGGCGGGCGGGCGGGCGGGCGGGCGGGCGGGCGGGCGGGCGGGCGGGCGGGCGGGCGGGCGGGCGGGCGGGCGGGCGGGCGGGCGGGCGGGCGGGCGGGCGGGCGGGCGGGCGGGCGGGCGGGCGGGCGGGCGGGCGGGCGGGCGGGCGGGCGGGCGGGCGGGCGGGCGGGCGGGCGGGCGGGCGGGCGGGCGGGCGGGCGGGCGGGCGGGCGGGCGGGCGGGCGGGCGGGCGGGCGGGCGGGCGGGCGGGCGGGCGGGCGGGCGGGCGGGCGGGCGGGCGGGCGGGCGGGCGGGCGGGCGGGCGGGCGGGCGGGCGGGCGGGCGGGCGGGCGGGCGGGCGGGCGGGCGGGCGGGCGAAGGATGGAGGGAGGGTTGGACGAAGGATGGAGGGAGGGTTGGACGAAGGATGGAGGGAGGGTTGGACGGAAGTAGGGAGCGAGGAAGAGATGAACGAAGGAGGGAGGGATGGAGGGAGGGAGGGACGGAATGAAGGGGGGACAGAGGAAGGGAGTGAGGGAAGAAGGGAGGGAGAGACGGACGTACAGACGAACGAAGACAGGACCGAGGGAGGGACGGAAGGACGGACGGACGGGCAAAGGGGAGGGTGGGAGGGAGGGAGGTGGAGGGACAGAGGGAGGGAGACAGTGAGGAAGGGAAGGACGGAATGAAGGAGGGAAGGAGGGACAGAGGGAGGGGGTGGCGGATAAAGCGGTAGGGACGGAGGGTGTGATAGAGGGAGGGAGGAACAGAGGCAGGGAGGGACTGAAGGAAGGAGGGAAGGAGTGAGGGATAGAGAGAGCGAGTGAGGGAAGGAGGGAGGGAGAGACGGACGTACGGACGGTGAGACGCAGGAAGGAGGGATGGAGGGAGGGACGGAGGGAGGGTGGGAGGGAGTGAGGGTAGGGTGAGAGTGGGAGGGAGGGAAGAGCGACCGATGGACGAACGGAAGGACGGAGGGTGGGAGAGAGGGAGGGAGTGAGGAAGGAAGGAGGGGAAGAAGAGGGAGGGGCGGGCGGACGAAGGGGGGAAGGGAGGAGGGAGGGAGAAAGGGAGGGAGAGATGGACGGACGGATGGATTGAGGGAGGGAGTGGCGGAGAAAGGAGGACCGAGGGTGTGAGGGAGGCAGAGTATTACATGTTATATTTTCATCAAGGTTTGGGGTCCAAACAAGTTCCTTTTGTTCATGTACACACTGTGGGAAGTTTCCCGGCCTGTGCATTTCAAACTATTTTCCATCAGTAGAGTTCCCATTTCAAAGAATCTGGGAATAAGGCTGCATCCAGCTGATACAAATGTAGTAAAATAAACTAATAACACGTTATCTATAACAAATGCATGCTTACACATAGTCAATCAATGGACCATTATACATATGCGCTACCTGTGCTGAGTAAATAATATATACATATTTTCACAGCCCATATTTACATCTGCACCACTATAAATAAATGAGGAATTTGTTAGCAAAAAGCGTTATACGCCAAAAAAATAAGTTAAGAGTGTTTTGTGCTGCCACCATGCTGCTAGCAGTGGAAGTAAACCATTTAGTTAAGAGTGTTTGTGCTGCCACCATGCTGCTAGCAGTGGATGTAAACTATTTAGTTAAGAGTGTTTGTGCTGCCACCATGCTGCTAGCATTGGAAGTAAACTATTTAGTTAAGAGTGTTTGTGCTGCCACCATGCTGCTAGCAATGGAAGTAAACTATTTAGTTAAGAGTGTTTTGTGCTGCCACCATGCTGCTAGCAGTGGAAGTAAACTATTTAGTTAAGAGTGTTTGTGCTGCCACCATGCTGCTAGCAGTGGAAGTAAACTATTTAGTTAAGCGTGTTTGTGCTGCCACCGTGCTGCTAGCAGTGGAAGTAAACTATTTAGTTAAGAGTGTTTGTGCTGCCACAATGCTGCTAGCAGTGGAAGTAAACTATTTAGTTAAGAGTGTTTGTGCTGCCACCATGCTGCTAGCATTGGAAGTAAACTATTTAGTTAAGAGTGTTTGTGCTGCCACCATGCTGCTAGCAATGGAAGTAAACTATTTAATTAAGAGTGTTTGTGCTGCCACCATGCTGCTAGCAATGAAATAAACTATTTAGTTAAGATTGTTCGTGCTGCCACCATGCTGCTCGCAATGGAAGTAAACTATTTAGTTTAGAGTGTTCGTGCTGCCACCACACTGCTCGCAGTGGAAGTAAACTATTTAGTTAAGAGTGTTTGTGCTGCCACCATGCTGCTAGCATTGGAAGTAAACTATTTAGTTAAGAGTGTTTGTGCTGCCACCATGCTGCTAGCAATGGAAGTAAACTATTTAATTAAGAGTGTTTGTGCTGCCACCATGCTGCTAGCAATGAAATAAACTATTTAGTTAAGATTGTTCGTGCTGCCACCATGCTGCTCGCAATGGAAGTAAACTATTTAGTTTAGAGTGTTCGTGCTGCCACCACACTGCTCGCAGTGGAAGTAAACTATTTAGTTAAGAGTGTTTGTGCTGCCACCATGCTGCTCGCAGTGGATGTAAACTATTTAGTTAAGAGTGTTTGTGCTGCCACCATGCTGCTCGCAGTGGAAGTAAACTATTTAGTTAAGAGTGTTCGTGCTGCCACCATGCTGCTCGCAGTGGAAGTAAACTATTTAGTTAAGAGTGTTCGTGCTGCCATCATGCTGCTCGCAGTGGAAGAAAACTATTTAGTTAAGAGTGTTTGTGCTGCCACCATGCTGCTCGCAGTGGAAGTAAACTATTTTTTCCCCGAAAAGTGCATAACAAGCCATGACATAGATTGATGAAATAGTGGTTTTCCTATATATTGCATAATAACGTGCGACACATAACACAATTGATTCCGAAATGTTATTGGTAACTACATACCACGAATGTTAATATCCCCGCTTGTGCAAAGGAAGCCCAAGTCGTATTGAGACGATGCTGTTCGCATCTGGTTACGAAATCATCCAGTGTTGTGACGATCTACCAGATAGCTGGACTATTCGGCACAACCTACTTGAAGGTGGCCAAGATTCGCACAGCTGTAAATGGCTTCGCAACCACTGGAATTGTGCCGTATAATCCTGGGGTGTTCGGTGAGGCTGGGACTTTTTGCGGGGACTGAACCGACTGATTTGCCGATTGCACCAAAGAGGGATGGCAACGAATCCACAAGTGAATCTGCAGCATCTGGTCACGCAACAGACGACGTGGCGATGATAACGGGCAGTTCCGCAGCAAGCAGCCCAAACACGTGTGTTGGACCAGCTGACATTCTGCCGATACCGCATGCATCAGTGTATCGTAAGAGATCCAATGGTAATCGCCAACGTGGCTTCACAGCCATCCTAACGAGCACTCCGTACAAACAAGGCTTCACAGCCAACCTAACGAGCACTCCATACAAACAAGGCCTCAATAACATGTTGACCGAATCCGGATCCATCCAAAGTAAAGCGACGAAACGACCAGCTCCGTAAACCTTCGTTAGCTGGCTGCTTACCTACTGGTCATTCGTCCACTAGGAAATCATCCACTACAGACTCCAGTAATGCAACAGATGGTAATGATGTGCCATGTGTCACGACCATCAATGTTGACGTGGATGTGCATTCCATGGCGGATGAGCCGAATCATGTGTCAGCCGATGAAAGAGACCACCACGAGATACCAAGCCTGGACAGAAAAAGCGGAAAGGCTGACTATGTTTTGGTCGGGTTCGCTCAGAAGCAGCGGTGCTCGTATTATGTGCTGGTCGGGTTCGCTCAGAAGCAGCGGTGCTCGTATTATGTGCTGGTCGTGTTCCCTCAGAAGCAGCGGTGCTCGTATTATGTGCTGGTCGTGTTCGCTCAGAAGCAGCGGTGCTCGTATTATGTGCTGGTCGGGTTCGCTCAGAAGCAGCGGTGCTCGTATTATGTGCTGGTCGGGTTCGCTCAGAAGCAGCGGTGCTCGTATTATGTGCTGGTCGTGTTCGCTCAGAATCAGCGGTGCTCGTATTATGTGCTGGTCGTGTTCGCTCAGAAGCAGCGGTGCTCGTATTATGTGCTGGTCGGGTTCGCTCAGACGTGTTTCTTAACACGAACAGACATGCGTAAGGATGCATCAATCAATGGCGAGTTTATGTTGGCCGAAAAAAGATGACTTGGCTTGGAACCCTCGTTCCGACATAGTGCGCAGGTTGTCGATGCCTCTCAGGCTGGGCTAACTGACCGCACAGCTGACAAGCTAATATTCCAATGTGAATTGGACACACGTGAAAACATATTATTTAGTTAAACACTAATCCTTAATAAAAGAAGACTTGACCTGTCACGATCGCTCTGACATTATGCGCATATTGCGGATACCTTCTCAATACGAGGGAAACTAAGCGTACAGCTGATACAATCATATGTCTGTGTAATTTGGAGATATCATTTGTTGCTGTAATTAAAGCATACCCTTACTGAGAAATGACAAATAAAATGATTTGGAACAATCTAAAACTGACTACATGTTGTTTGCATTTGTTCATCCTTGGGTCTTCAATTACAGACGTTTCCCGTAAATCAATAAAACGTTTATAAAATGACCTGTATTAGACAAAACACAGTCTTAATACACATGATTATGAGGAAAGCAGTCAGAAATGATACAGCAATGTTAAATCTGATGGGCATGCGTTACTTTTGGCCATTTGGCCACACAATGGACTTATTTATTTTTGCACCATAATGCAATTTGACTTAACTAATTTTTACAATTTTGACAATTTCACATAAAGACCTGTATATTGTGAGGTAAACAGTAAAACATATACTGCGATATTACATATTGTGTGTGTTCATTATTGTAGGCATTTGGCAAACAAATACTTAATCTGTTTTGCACAGCAATATAATTGGACTTAAGAAACTTTGAAAATATGAAATAAAAATTGGTATAATCAAAACGCCCTCTTATTATATTTGATTATGAAGGAAATGGTAAAACATGATAGAGAAATGTCAAATCTGGTATACATCCATTATTGTTTTGGCATTTGGCGAGAACATGTCCAGAATTAACAAGCTTTGCATTGTAATATAATTGACCCTTTAGTACCTTAAAATATGAAACACATCACATCTTTTTGAGTCAAGTCTTAACTATCAAATTTATCCTCACATGTCTCATCACTATTTGCTGTCATAGACTAGCTGCTACCAACACGTGTGATAAATTTAACGTCCATGTAACTGGTAAGACAAGTCCATCGACAAAGCATTCAACATGTGGAAGTGTAGTTACATCGCGGCTACCCAGTTCATAGATTCATGGCAGGGTCAGCATGCTGATTGTCTACATGTGGGGTAAGTTGTCGACAAAGCATTCAACATGTGGAAGTGTGGTTACATCGCGGCTACCCAGTTCATAGATCTGTGGCATGGTCAGCATGCTGATTGTCTACATGTGGGGTAAGTTGTCGACAAAGCATTCAACATGTGGAAGTGTGGTTACATCGCGGCTAACCAGTTCATAGATCCGTGGCATGGTCAGCATGCTGATTGTCTACATGTGGGGTAAGTTGTCGACAAAGCATTCAACATGTGGAAGTGTGGTTACATCGCGGTTACCCAGTTCATAGATCTGTGGCAGGGTCAGCATGCTGATTGTCTACATGTGAGGTAAGTTGTCGTAAAAGCCATGGAAATCTGATGGTATCACTTTCTTGAGCTGCTGGAGGTATTCATATTTCTGATTGCTTATCATAAGTGGAGTGTCATACAAGTGTTGAATTGCAGACACTGTAACAGCCCTCTCCCTCTGAGGGAGCTCGGCCCACTCTTCATCAAATGCCGCCTTGTATTGCACACAGCCATTGGGATTGTACTTCAATGCAACAAGGTCATGGACCTGAGAATCCCCTGCTTTGTTACCTGGTCGGATACTTGTGCGGTATGTAACAGAGGAATAGTCCTTGAAGAAGCTATGATTCAGATATTTGACACAGTAGGGGTTAATTGGTCTTGCTTTACTTTTGAACAATGGTTTTTCCTGTCGTTTTGCAATGAAACATTAATGCGTTTGACATGGTTATGTTTCTATTCTGGTATCCGCATCCATCGCTGAATATAATGATGGTGTTGACATCATTGTTGTTCAATTCATTCTCTAGGTAGTCCACAAGGCAACTTGCAAAGCTAGTAGATTGCAAGCCACCTTCCGACTCTTGCCATAGCAACAGACGTTCTTCGAGGTCATGTCACGTGCAGTGAAATTGTGGCAGCATAGCTTTGTTTTGTACTACACAAGCACTGGCCAGGATTGCAGGAGTCAACAGGACAGCCTGCAAGTCGATTGTCAATACAACTCTTTTCCCATCAACCAGTGCAGTTCATAGCAGTCCATAGCTTTTTCAGCTGTGGCCAAATCCTTCTTTACTATGTGCGCTTCATAGGTTTCCTTGGATATATTTCCTGTTTCATGCACGCAGCAAATGTCGCACTGATCCTTTTTTGGCTGAAAAAAGACAGGTTCATTTCTTCGAAAATACAGTGCAGTAACCACTTGGAAGCAACCTTCTTGTTGTTCTCGTTACGCCACACTTGGTACAGCTTGTACGATGCGTTCTTTTTGAATGGTCGGCTCCAGATAGCGTTTTGTTGTGTTTACCCTGCAGTAATGTGATGGCATGTTGGGAAGAGTACCAAGAAAGTCTTTGACGTGACTCCTGTTTTCAGCTTTTTTCTGCGGGTGTCTCTTTTCACCTTCGGTTTGATGAACTCCATGTGCAGCTCCAGCCACCCAATGAGCCACTGTGTCACTATTCAAGACAAATGTTTCTAAAAACATATTTTGGCACACTTGTTTTTTGCTCCATTCACTTTGAAATGGTATTGCAATGTGGCCCCTCTGTGACGGCGTGCTTTATTATGCTCTCTTTTACGCTGCCGTGCTTTATTATGCTCTCTTTTACGCTGCCGTGTTTTATTATGCTCTCTTTTACGCTGCCGTGCTTTATTATGCTCTCTTTTACGCTGCCGTGCTTTATTATGCTCTCTTTTACGCTGCCGTGCTTTATTATGCTCTCTTTTACGCTGCCGTGCTTTATTATGCTCTCTTTTACGCTGCCGTGCTTTATTTTGCTCTATTTTACGCTGCCGTGCTATATTATGCTCTCTTTTACGCTGTCGTGCTTTATCATGCTCTCTTTTACACTGCCGTGCTTTATCATGCTCTCTTTTACGCTGACGTGCTTTGTGTGTAACATCCACTAAGGTGGAAATGTATGTTTTTTTTGCCCCCAATCCATTAGCTGCCAACATCCATGAAAAAGCTCCTTTTTTGTGTCGTCGTCTATCTCACCACATGCACGTTTTGCTGAACGTTTACAAAACTTGGATAAACATCTAGGGCCGAGTTTCCCAGTACAGGCGAAGCGCGTGAATGGACTTGTATGATTTTGATTTTCAAAAACGTCGCATCAACATAAATGTCAATTTGCATCTATTCGCTAGGTGGCACCACATATACCTTAAGGACTTAGGTTGTTTTGCTCCTGTATCGGTATATGCTAGAGGATTTTTTGTCAACGATAATATTTGTTTGACCAAAAATTGACTTATGCAGTTTTGACTGTAGACATACGATATAATAATGTTAGGCTGTAAGAGACGATTTCCCTTATAAGTTATGAATATAATAGCAAACAAGATACGTTAGCACTTGTGCGTAAGCCAATATTTCGATGGGGCAAAACAACACACACGTAGTCGGTTGTGGGGCACAACCGCCAATTCGGCGCATGTTGCTATGACCTTATATCATAGCATGATACCCACGAATAACAATATATTGAATATACTAAATATTGGGCAGTTGCACGGCACAGTAGCTTTGTACTGTCTGTTTTTTCGTTAGCTGTGCGGTTTGTGCCCCGCCTTCCCATAATATGTGCAGTAAGTTTAATAAAAGAGAGTGTACTTTTGTTAAAACATCAAGAGAATTATACTCTGATCTTTATGGCCGGGTATGTTGTGAAAATGTGAATAACCTTATGTTATAGTATTTAGAGCCACATGAAACATATGTGAACAACGAGGAGAAGGAAGTTGTGATGACACTACCGTACTGGTTTGATTGAGCTTCAAGAGCGCTTTCTGAGAAGGAAGTTGTGCTGACTCTACCGTACTGGTTTGATTGAGCTTCAAGAGCGCTTTCTGAGAAGGAAGTTGTGCTGACACTACCGTACTGGTTTGATTGAGCTTCAAGAGCGCTTTCTGAGAAGGAAGTTGTGCTGACACTACCGTACTGGTTTGATTGAGCTTCAAGAGCGCTTTCTGAGAAGGAAGTTGTGCTGACACTACCGTACTGGTTTGATTGAGCTTCAAGAGCGCTTCGCGGGCTGAACACTGACATCAATAAAATAAATGAACCCGGAACCAAAAGGCTGTGAGAGGCAAAACTCGTTCAAACCTGGTTTGCTACAATCTAAAGAAAGTGGGCCGACACAACATTCTAGGATACATTATAGAGCAGCACGAATTCGATTGATGCCGTAACGTATGAGCCCACATCCGAGACTATGTTTATACATATTACTAACGCACGAACGCACGCACGCACACATATCCCAAACAGTTGCCAAGCTCGCCATATATGTCCCAAATAGTTGCTAAGCTCGCCATTCTTTTATGGTATTTTCCGTTAGGTGCTGATAAGTCATCACAGAACCAACTCAACGTAGCACATCCGCTTAGTGTAAGGATCGTTGCGCTATAGAAACCTATGGTTGGGTAAACACTCATGAAGACGACCGTAGCAACAGTGAACATCATAGCCGATATGTGTCCCACCGAGAGCGTAGTTAAAGTTTGTATGTCTTTCATTTGGGGCAAGTACGACGACCACCACATTCGGGTTTGTCATTTCCAAGGTCATAGTCACAGAGTACACGACCCTTCGCCGTCGAAAATGTACGTCTAACATTAACGCTTGTATGAATCTGGCCAAAGTCATCGACCGTGACTCACGCATTGAGCGACGTGCCAAAGCGCACCTGTTCGATCGTCAACGACCGTGACTCATGCCCTGAGTGACGTGCCACAGCGCACCTGTTCGATCGTCAACGACCGTCACTCAGCATAGAGTGACGTGCCACAGCGCACCTGTTCGATCGTCAACGACCGTTACTCAGCATAGAGCGCCGTTCCACGACCACAACTTGGGTATCTGGTCCTCTGCTTAGTTTAGTCTCTATTCTTTCCGAATTAACGTTTCGGTTCATTTTGAGATTAAGATTGTGCAAATATGACCAACATGTTTTTAATGTGGACACACTGACCAAGCAGATATCAAAATTGTGTACCTTTTTCACGAAAAAAACCCGGTTGTTAATGTACTAGTTATGCAGTTATGATGGTGTGAATTAATATAAATGCTAATATGTTAAAGTACATATATGCTAATGCCTTAAACAATCTGGTTTGATGTTGGATTAAAATTGTATGTTGTTTGGTAGCTTCAGTTTGGTAGTGCAACAAAGGCTATGTTTATTTGTAGCTACCTATTGCCCGGAGCTCGGTAAACAGGAAGTATAACTGTATGGAACGCTGCCATTTCGCAGTATACCACACATGATGCCACGTTGCGTTCGCAGTATTCAAACCAGCCATATTTATAGGCCTACACACGACATACATTACTTCAGACAATATTCCCCCATGAAATTGAAGCGAGTTATGGAGTCGTTTCAAAAAGGCCGATCAACATTCTTTGAATAAGTACGCCAAATTAGTATTATACTATATCTGATATAATTATCCTAAATCTAGTAATTCGATAGTTGATAGTTGATATGTTAAGAATGAACTTATATATTTGATTACTGTATTTGATTCAACTAATGTCAGTTAGAAGTGACACTTGAGGATTGATATAAACTATTAGAAACCCCCTTGGCAAATCCATTAAGATCTCAGATACCGTCATTGGGTAGCGTCGGGACCAATGGCGTATCTAAGATCTCGCAAAGAGGGTGGACAAAGGGGGTGCAAATGTAGTCACCCCTTACGTTGCCATTCTACCATGTGTTTTCGCTGCAGGTTACTTACGTAAAAAAAAATTAAGCCAAAGGGGGTTGACCATGGCCCAATGCCATGTTAAGTGTTATAAAGAGGTACTCATCAAATCTTTATTTTAAATAATCAATAGTTGTGTACCTCAGTTGTGCACGATCAACTGGTCATAGAAAGAGGAACATCGTATCGTGGCTGTTCCGGAGAGCTGTGTGAACGGTGGCGTATTTAGTGGAGTAGGTCATGACCATTTTTTTTTGCTATGTCATCACACTCGCAATAAAACATATATACGACGTTTGTTACGTTTAGGGAATCCGCTACTATGACGGAGCTGCTATTGTGATATATTAAAAGCACGTGTGTATTTCTACGCGAGAACAATTTAGAAACGCCAGATCCATTCGACCGTGAACGACACGCATCGTCAGGTTGGTTGAAAGACGTAATTGGGATTGTTGTAAATGTGAACATAATCGTAAATAACGATGCCAATTTTAGAAAATGTAATGGAGCATTTAAAAGGCAACATATGGTTATATGGTGACCAGTGGAAGTTGTCATTGATTCACATTTACGTCGGATTTGCCACCGAAAATATACAAATAACCTTCTAGTTAGAATAATATTCATCAAAATAATACATGAACCAATCCGGTCTCTAGGTTGGCTATACGGCTACTAGTGGTGGTATTTGCGTCATCATAACAATATTTTATTTCCTATCAACTGGACTATTATGAATGGAACATGGACACATGGACGAAGAATATAAAATGGGGGATGCTGTACTAGGTAGAACCACACAAGAAATGGACTTAGGAGTAACGTTTAGTGCTGACATGAAAGTTTCAGAGCAACGTGGGATTGCTGCTTCGAAAGGAAATAAAATTATAAGGCTAATTAGGATAATTATCATGTATAAGGAGAAACAGCTAATTGTACCCCTGTACAAAGCAATAGTTAGACCACATATGGAATATTTTATTCAAGCATGGAGGCCGTATCGTAAAAAGGACATAGTCAAGCTAGAAAGAATACAACGAAGAGCAACTAAAATGATTCCAGAATTGAGAGACCTTAGTTACGAAAGTCGCTTATTACAATGTGGGTTGACAACACTAGAGACCAGGAGTCTAAGAGGAGACCAAATAGAAGTGTTCAAAATAGTGAACGGTTATGAGGATGTTGATAGGAATATGTTCTTCAAACTTAAAGAAGGCAGTAAAACCAGAGGACACGAAGCAACATTAGTTATGGAGCAGTGTAGGTTGGACACGAGAAAGTACTCTTTCTCACAGAGGGTGATAAATGAATGGAACAAACTGCCAAATGATTGTGTTAATGCTATTATTGTGAATATGTTTAAAAATAGATTTGACAGATATTTGATATGGGCGGGCTACACATAGATGAGACAAAATTTTGGACTCTCGATAAGCCAATGGCTTCCTTGTCCACTTGCCATCTGGAACTTGTTGTTTGGGATGGCAATCTTGAATGGTTTTCTAAACAGCAGGTAACACATCCTACGATGGATATCCGAGGTCTGGTGATAGCTCTAACATCTTATGAGAAAGGAACATTTACAGGACTTGCAGATGGTGGTGGATTTTAATCCAGAACAATAATACAGCATTCTGTGTACGGGAATATAGGCCTCTGAGTAATGGTCCTGCTAAGTAGATTTAACAAGATTTAACAAGATTGCCGTCCCAAACAACAAGTTCCAGATGGCAAGTGGACTTATCAAATATATGTAAATTATATTTTAAAACATATTCACATTACTAGCATTAACACAATTATTTGGCAGTTTGTTCCATTCATTTATCACCGTCTGTGAGAAAGAGTACTTTCTCATGTCCAACCTACACTGCTCCTTAACTAATGCTGCTTTGTGTCCTCTGGTTCTACTGCCTTCTTTAAGTTTGAAGAACATATTCCTATCAACATCCTCATAACCGATCACTATTTTAAACACTTCTATTTGGTCTCCTCTTAGTCTCCTGGTCTCTAGTGTTGTTAAAGAACATTGTAATAAGCGACTTTCGTAACTAAAGCCCGGCGCACACGAGCGGATCGGCCGCGCGGCGCCAGCTCATGACGCGTTTTTGCGGCCGATCTACTCGTGTGCGGGTGATCTAGCTCAGCAGTTGGCCTCGCGAGCCGGGGGAAAGATTATCCGTCGTGTTTGATATTTTCAGCATCGCGTAAGCGCGATTCTCTCGTGTGCGGGCAACATGAGCTGTTAGCTCAGCTGCGAAAATAATCTAGCCAATGATATAACGTACCGCGGTCACATGCCGTAAAAAAAATGGCAGCGACCAACGTGTTTCTGTGCGAGTCCATTGCAGAGGACAAACTTGTGGAGATCTGGGGAGACTATCCATGCCTGTACAACATAAGATCGGAGACCTTTAGGAATAGGGATCTGAGAGAGCAGGCGATGCAGCGTATTGCTGAAGAAATCGGACAAAGTAGTAAGTATTGATGAACTAAAATCTGTAGTGAGCGGTTTATCTTGATTCCTACTGGATCAGGTCCAGCAGTGGACCTGATTTTATTTTGACAGGGAAGGTACTCCAAAAAAATTTCCTTTTCATATACATTGAACACGGCGGCCAAAGGCCCTATGAATACGAGTTATTCGCGATATAGCTTACTATTTAATATATCCTACAGTTGACCTATTCCATGGAATTATGTCATGGTGTCCAAAGTCAACACTAAGTCACGTTTGTTCAAATTGTTGATGTTTTAATTCTGAATAACTGACTGCCTGTAACTAGTAAAATGGAGAAATACAAATATTTATTATCTCCTTTTTCAGGTGATTGGGTGAAGAACAAAATTCGCCAGCTCCGGAACAGTTATGGAAAGGCGAGGAAGACGGCTGCTAGTGGCAGTGCGCGTAAACAGATTACAAAACGAACAGCGTGGCTGACGGAACGATTGCAGTTTCTGGCGCCTTTTGTGGGCGGAAGAGACACTGTCTGCAATCTTAATGTTGTATGTATAGATGTAAATTTGTTTTAATAGATATGAAATAAATCAAGTCAATGTATGTAAGAATAGGTAACATTTATTCGGGTTAAGGAACAGACCGGGTCGCTTTAAAGAGAGACCATATGGTCCTGCCATGGAACTGCTCCAGACTCTGACAGAAAGAATTTCGTCAGCATGATTCGTTTTTCCTTTGCACTTAAAGTTGGGTTTCTGTCAGAGCTGGAAGACAGACCTGTTAATGTAGGGTCGGTTCGCCAGGCACCAGCAACCGCGTTGTGCTCACTATCTTCTGTGTCTTGCACACTGATGTATGTGTGCTTGTTTGTGTCTACTAAATAATTGTGCAGACAACAAGCAGCCAGGATGATGTCAGTTACTTTATCGGGTGCCAAATTGATGGTAGTCAGGAACACCCTAAATCTGTTTGACAGAATGCCAAAAGCGTTTTCTACGACACGCCTAGCTCGTGACAGACGGTAATTGAAAATGAGCTTTGGTTTGTCAAGGTTTCGGTGAGGATATGGTTTCATTATATCAACTCTTAGGGGGAAGGCATCATCACCTACTATGTGATGATGTAGTTTATTGGTCATTCCTTCCAATGTTAGGGGGGAAGGTACGTTAAGAGAGTTGTCGTCCAACGCTTTCTTTAGTGATGAGTTGGAAAAGACTCCAGCATCGCCATCACGCCCAGCTGCACCTACATTGACATACAGGAACTTGTAGTTGGCATCTACAAGTGCTACAAGCAAAACACTAAAGAAATGCTTGTAGTTAAAAAACTCTGAACCGCTGTCGGCTGGTTGTTTGACAGCTACATGTTTGCCGTCTATGGCTCCAATGCAGCCAGGATAGTTCCACTTCGATTCAAATTCATCTGCAACTTTACGCCAGTCGTCTTCTGAAGCAGGTACCTGAATAACATACATTACATATTTTCACTAATAATTGTTGTTTTACGTTTTCAGTCATCACCTGATATGAGTCAACACTCGTTAGATGCCGGCGAAGGTGATGGTGATGGTAGTGATGACGATGATAACAGCCAGATAAGTCAGATTGAGGTATCTCAACTGGCAGAAGAGGGGGCTACGACGTCGACACCGAGGTCGACCAAGCTACCCCTTAAACAGAGGCAAAAGTCTCAAAAAAAGAAAAGGGACGAGGAAGAGTTTAGAGTGATGCAGGGTCTTGCGAATTCAATTTCGGAAAGGAACGAAAGCAAAAAGGCTAAGCTATCTGGGGTGTGTGCCAGTTATGGCACTTACGTAGGCGAAACGTTAGAAAAGTTAGATGCTAGAACTAGATGTATAGCACAGCATCAGATCAGCAACGTCCTATTCCAGGCACAGATGGGGACACTTTTCCAGCAGCCACAACCACAGGTATTCCCCATGCAACAGACGCAAATCTTCCCTGGTCCCATTCAGCAAACCCAATCCAGTCCCTCGCCAACTGGTCAAATGTTCTCTCCTCCAAATAGTCAAAACTCACCCAACGTCTTTAATTACCAGTGATGTACCATTTCGTATGTGAAAAGCTTGTAGTTTTTCCGTGCATCGTAAAATAGGATGTTGCTGATCTGATGTTGTTTTTTCCATATTCGTGATCTTCACCGTCTTCGCCGGAATATTTCACTTTTCATTGCTAAAATTATTGCTAGCTTGATTTCCAAAGATATTGACGCATAAGAAGTCAGTATTTTATCATTACTATTAAATGGATTATTATCTACCTGCAAGTACTTGTTTTTCATGGCATGTACCAGTGCTATGCATGTCTCATCGACAATGCATGACAGCGTTCTTTCTCCTAGTCGGTATGCGAACGAAAGACTGACGAAGCTCTCACCTGAAAAAAATTGCTGTTGTACATCAATATCCAAATGCTTGACTTCCGTTGTTTGCTTTGTCTGATGTTTGATAAAACTATCTGTTGCTCAAGATTGAAAAATATTGACTTGTGTTTTTCATTATGATTGTAAAATTGATTTTTGTTCGTGGTATTTTAAATTGTATTATCAGGACAAGTTATTTATAAAATCGTTAGCTACAAACAACTTTCATATCAGACAATTCTTACTAACTATGTGTATCAATTGTATGATGGATTAAATAAAAGTATTTGACCTAATCTGCCGCCAGTTTCTTATGTATTATATGAATCTAAATATTCGCGAATCTATTATTATATTGTTAATTAAATATTTTTGAAGTAGGGAAAAAACAGTTATTAATTACTATATTATAAATGAAAGTGAAATGCATACCAGTTGCCAGAAATCGCAAAGTTGCAGACAGTCTTTGACCTGGGGTGATGCTGACCCGCATATTCGTGTCCACCTTTTGGATGTGTGGGCTCACCATGGCAAGGATCGTTCGGAATGATTCCCGATCAACGCGGTGGTACCGCCGAAACATCTCCGGGTCCTCTGCATCCAGTTCACGCAGCAGCGTGCCATATACTCCCCTCCCTTCCCGTCTTCTGATCCAGCTTCTTTCCCAAATATGCCTGGATCGCACTGCTGCCAAGCGTCGCCGTCTTCTTACCAGTAAGAGAAATAACAGCGCCTGTTCATCCGTCTGTTCTTCCGCATCGGTACCAATGGACGCCATGTTTACCCTTTTTCGCGAGTGAAGCTGCGCAGAGCATTGTGGGCTGAGTTGGCAGCTAAGCTAGATCCACTCGTCTGCGGGCAACGCTGATAATAAATACAGCTCAGCAGTTGGCCTCGTGAGCTGGCGCCGCGCGGCCGATCCGCTCGTGTGCGCCGGGCTTAAGGTCTCTCAATTCTGGAATAATTTTAGCTGCTCTTCGCTGTATTCTATCTAGCGTGTCTATGCTTTTTTACGATACGGCCTCCATGCTTGAATACAATATTTCAAATGTGGTCTAACTATTGCTTTGTACAGTTTCCTTTCAATGCGGCAATCCCACATTGCTCTGAAACTTTCATGTCAGCACTAAATGTTACTCCTAAGTCCTTTTCTTGTGTGGTTCTACCGAGTGCAGCATTCCCCATTTTATATTCTTCGTCCATGTTTCCATGTCCTATGTGTATGCATTTACACTTCCCAAAATTTTTTAATATTTGCCATTTTTCTGACTATTTAACTAATTTATCTGATCATCCTGTAAACTTTGTTTATCTGTATCATTAGTAACCTTTCGGAATACTTTTGTGTCATCTGAAAATTTTAATACTTTGCTAGATATGTCATCTTCCAAATCACTTATATATATATATATTAAAAACAGTATAGGGCCTAATACTGATCCCTGTGGTACCCCACTCAAAACCGATTTCCAGTTTGAAATCTCACCATCTAATATTACTCTCTGTCTTCTGTGTGTAAGCCACTTTTCTATCCAGTTGATTACATCATTGCCTATACCACGGGCTTTTAGTTTACGTAACAATCTCTGATGTGGCACTTTATCTATTGCTTTCTGAAAATCTAAGTAGACAACATCCACTGGTGACCCGTCATCTACCCACTTTGTAATTTCTTCCAAAAAGCAAAAGAGATTGGTTAGACATGACCTTGCTTTTAGGAACCCATGTTGACATGCATTTATTCATTTATGTTTCACAAGGAATTCCACCATGTGGTCTCTAATTAATGTTTCGAGTAATTTACATACAACTGATGTTAAACTCACTGGTCTGTAATTTTCTGGCTTCTTCCTCGATCCCTTCTTAAATAGCGGCGTAATATTTGCTTCTTTCCATTCTGAAGGAACTATTCCTTCTTCTAGTGACAAGTTAAGCAATTTTGCAAGTGGTGTACTAATTTGCTCAACAATTTCCTTAAGCAGTTTTGGTGGTATCCCATCAACTCCAAGTGATTTATTATCTTTCTTCTTCTTAATTTTCTGTGCTATAATTACAGGAGTTACAAATAATTGCCCTAAATGTTCTGATTTATTGCCCTAAAATTAATAAATGGAACTGGAAGTGAGCGGATATCTTCTGTGGTAAAAACTGACAAGTACAACATACAAATGTTGGCGTTTGTGTTAACAATGACAATAATTCAGTTCATAATATCACACGAGTTATATGCCGATGACGTTACATTAAGTGGCACGTGCTGGCCATCGTCATTTGCATCGTTGTAAGTCCCACAATGCCTGTGATCCGTCTGGTGTGTTCATTGTAGCAGATATAGTGTGTGCCACACGTGTTACTGTCCTGTCTTGATAGAATTATCGAGAACTCATCGAAGACTTCCACTCCCATGTCTGCCGCTTTCACTCTGATCATCTCATTGAATGCAGCCAATGCGAAGTTATTCCGTCCACCCTTTGTATTCAAACTGTTGTCCGTATCGCGAGACGGCGGCGACGTTAGAACGACGACGTTGAATCCCTTTCGCTGGGAAACGTCTTCCAGTTCCGCCAACGATTCGACGAAACGACGAATCCCCGTTGACATTGTAACGGCAAGGCCGCGAGTGGACAAGTCGTGCGCACCTGTCTGTACAAATACCAAGTCCTTCTTGTTTAAAGTGCGATTCCTGTCGGACAAAATTCTGCCGAACTCATCCAAAAAGATATTCCAACTGTAGTGGAGGTTGGCAACACTTGCATTGTGGTGCTTCTTAATCAAATCCGCGGGTCTTTCATAGCATTTGTCCACAAGGTAGTCGAACTTGTAACGCATATGCGAAGAGCCATACATGTAAATATTGCCGAAGTTGTTCACGCATGCGCACAAATGCGATTTTTTTCAACGACCGGAACCACTTCCCATCATGCATTCTAGCAGCCCACTTTTTGTTCTTGTCGAAGTGCCACATCAGTACGTTCTTTCTCGAGGCGTCTCTCTTCAGAGTTCGGATTAGAGGCCAGTCGCGGAGAACTCGTAATGTTGCCTTTTCCGTATCGTTCACACACACGAATCGTGTCCATATTATTTTATGCAGAGCCTGATAAAGACTGGAATAGGCAGAAAAGATGACACATTGGAGTTGCACGGTAACTCTCCAGCAGTTCGTTGCGGTCGTTTTCGTTGGAGCCGGCGGACAATACAGCATTTACGTGCCGTTGTAGAAACGAGCATACGCTTCTGAAATTGGAAGACTCGCTAACGCCGTACAAACAGCTACCACCAGATGTCGCTCGGTCTTTGTGCTGGTCAACTACCAGTAGAAACAAACCGGCGATACGAATATTTTTCTTTACCAGCGATACTGTGTGGTGGTATTGAGAAATGTCGACGTTTCTCATGTTATTTGACGCATTAAATCGTGTTACGATATGGAGATTCCTGTAATGGTTGTACTGATCTAACTCTGGCGCCAAGAAGTAATGCTCACCGATCGTGAAGGGTCTTTCCAGCGTTGATAGCGCTGTCGTCAAGTCATTGGTATTCCTTTCCCTCGTGACGAGTAAAGTGTGATAATGTGCCAGGCTTGTGAGCGTAGGCCTACGATGCAAGATACAGTTCACCGCCAACAGTGCTGCTATGTCAACAGCAATGATCGCCGCAAACTGTTTCAGATATCGATCGAGTTTAGCTATTATGTTCGTACGTGTGGCTTCAGCCGGACCTTGTACGTATTCCTTCGTCGACAGGCTACCAAAATTGTGCACAACTTGAGTGCCACGCGACCACGTCTGACCGGCATCAGTGGGGCGCATGCGCATCAATAAAGACCTAGTTACCTCGCTGCCAATCTTTAATTTGTCTTGTCACGAATCGATAATTGATGTCATCAGTAGCACATTATCAGGGCAACTGTAACGAAAACCCCAAGCACTGTTGAACGTGCAAGAACACTACATCGAGCACTTGAAAGATTAACCAGAACTTCACAACAATACATCGGACGAGGGTATAGAGGTCCCATGTAGTGTTGGTGTAATGCCTTAATTAGACCGCTGGTGGACCGGACGATCAATGGGGGCAATTTTTAATACCGCTCTCCTATTAAACAGTAGCAGCTAATGAATGAGAAACTCCTCGACAGAGCGCTCAATCTGTTGTGGGCGATTGATCGGTCACCGCACAAACAACGGTAAACTGTGTCTGAACTTGTTCTGAACCGGAGAGACGCCACCAATTGATCTAGCAAGCATGAACTAGCAAGTGGCCAATCTGGGCGGGCGGGAAGGCGGGCGGGGATATCGGGGTAGTTGAAACATTGGACGCCACACTGACATTAATGAATGCATCAATGTGTGTGTGTGTGTGTGTGTGTGTGTGTGTGTGTGTGTGTGTTTGTGTGTGTGTGTGTGTTTGTGTGTGTGTGTGTGTGTGGGTGTGTGTGTGTGTGTGTGTGTGTGTGTATGTGTGTGCATTAAAAGCGGGAGTTGTTCCTTTTGAATGGAAGAAGCAAACATCATACCATTATTTAAAAAGGGTCAGTGATTTGTACATTATTAAAAAGGTTAATTAAATACCATATAGTGGATTTCATCTTTAGGCATAAATTATTAAATTCATCTCAACATGAATTCCTAAAACTGAGGTCATGCTTAACAAATATGTCATGTTTTTTTTGGAAGAAATAACTAAATGGATAGACGAGGGATCGCCAGTAGATATTATCTACTTAAATTTTCAGAATGCTTTTGACAAAGTGCCACCTCAAATATTACTACTTAAATTAAAAGCCCATGGTATCGGGGATGGTATAATCGACTGGATAGAACAATGGCTGACTGACAGAAGACAGCGTGTTGTAGTAGATTGAGAAGTTTCAAACTGGAAATCAGTTCTGAGTGGGATTCCACAAAGATCAGTATTAGGACTTTTATTATTCTTAATATATATATATCAAAGACTTCGACGACAATGTAAAAAGTAACATACTGAAATTTGCGGATGACACAAAAGTGTTTAGAAAGGTTCACATGGATGGTGAAAAACAACACTTGCAAAACGATCTAGACAGATTAGTGAAATGGTCCGAGAAATGGCAAATGTTGTTAAATTTTGGGAAATGTAAATGCCTACATACAGGACTTAGTAACTTGGATGTAAACTATGAAATGGGAGATACTGTTCTGGGTACTACTGTAAAAGAAAGGACTTAGGAGTTAAAATAAGCGCTGATATGAACGTTTCAGGACAGTGTTGTATTGCAGCTTCAAAGGGTAATCAAATTATTGGGTTGATTACGAGAAACATACGCACAAGGAAAACACGCTAATTATACCTCCGTATCAATCAATAGTTAGACTTCATTTAGAATACTGTATACAAGCGTGGATACCATATCGTAAGAAGAATATCGATACGCATGAACGAATACAGAGGAGAGCAACTAAAATTATTCCAGAACTGAGAGACCTTAGTTATGAAGAACGCCTGAAAGAATGTGGTTTGACAACACCAGAGACAAGGAGGTTAAGATGAGGTCAGATTAAAGTTTTTAAGATATTGAACGGGTATGAAAATATTGATAGAAATATGTTTTTCTCACTCAAGAAAAATAGCAGAACTAGAGGACATGAGGTAAAATTAGTAAAAGATCAGTTTAGTTTGGATATCATGAAGTACTCCTTCTCACAGAGGGAAATAAATGAATGGAACAAATTGTCTACGGATTGTAAAACTGCTAGCAGCGTGAATATATTTAAAAACAGGGTTGACACATATATCAGGAGGGCTGGTTATGCACGTAAATGAAGATTGTTGGATTTTCGGTGAGCCAATGGCTTCCTTTTCCACTTGCCATCTGGGCCTTTGGCTTGGATGGCAAATCTTGTTAAATCTTACTTGATGAGCACATTAAATTTAATACAATCAATTTAATACAATTAACCAATTTACCAGGAAGGCTATTTTTATTTAATTAATTAACTTATTATTTAATTGGCAAATTCCCAGTTAACTCTCAATTAAGTGCTCATTTAGCACTTGGTATTAATGGATATTTCATAACCAGTGTTACCCAGGGATTTCCAGCAGGCCTGTACTCACACACCTGGATGAGTTCGGGTTCACACAAGTGTGAATGGGTTGGAGAATATATACATGACAAGCCATAGAGTCATAGACGCTACCGAGAAACGTCATTCAAGCGGGGAGGGGGTTGAACGTGAGGCTTACACAATAAAATGTATATTATTATGATGATAACTGGTGGCTAATACTGGCATCTGCAAATATCTGTCTAAAGTAAACATCTGGTCTGGCAACTGGCAGCAGCCAAGTGGACTTACGCACCATCAGACCTACGCAGGACACCACTTTTTCATAGGTGTTAGGACAAAACCCCTCATACTTGTGTAAACATTACTAACATAGTGGTATGGGTTATTTTGTGATTACATTTTGTGAGTAGATTTGGTCTGAAATGGCTTAGTAGAATGATGTTTTCAAGACATTAATTAGAATTTCAAATGACGAGGTCAGTTTCCCGGTGAGTTCACATGTGGGGAGGGGAACCCGTGAGAAGTTAGTTCAGGAGGTTACAAGTATGTTTCAAAGCAAACATAATTGCTTTGAAATATCTTCTATTGTTTTCAATGGGTGTTTGTGCTTCACTGATTACATTATCTTTAACAGTATAGTATGTCTAATATCATTTAACTACAAAAATTTAAATAAAATCCGCTCAATCTACCTGGGCATGAAATTAAATGTCCTGTGGTTCAGGTTTCGACAGTATGACTGATTGATGACTGAACTGATGACTCATTGATGATTAACGGTACTGAATAACCAAAAACTAATTAAAATTTAAAGAAACCTACAAACGTATTTCGAAGTTGGCATTCGATCTGGTCTTCATCGTGGTTTCTTCAGAATTGAGGGGGTGACAGCCATATTTGTTTTGAGGTGGGGTCACTGGGACGATAACCTGGTGGATAATTACAGCTACCACTAAACACTTTGGCTGTACATATGTAGGGTTGGCATTACGAATGTTTACTCCCCCTGATGAGCTGCCACCCCAACCCACCCCAACAGTGCCAACACAACACAAGGATGTCATTTGTCTACATTGTTTAATTGAACAGGTAATCTCTGAAGCCATCAACTTAAAGACCAGTCGGTCTTTTCATGTTGTACGATTAACAGTTCAGTCATGAGCCATTGACCAATTGACCCACAAAGCACTTTTTCAAAGAGCACGTTGTGAAAGTGGATTCACAAGTCAAACAATGATTTCGTAATATGTTGAGGATACTTCTGACTACAAAACACTTTTTTCCAATAGCATGTTGTGAACTTGTGACAGGTAATCTAACAATAATAATTATTCAAAGAATTACGTGTGCATTTGATTGTGCAATTGACACATAAAATGCTTGTGGATCGCATTCAAATGCAAATGTTTAAGGTACGCATTCAAATGCAAATGCATTTACAATTTCACGGAGGCATTTGAAAACCCATTCAAATGCTCAATATTTAAATGCATTTTCATTTGTTAACAAGCTATTTGTCAATGTTCCATACATTGGCATAGTATACTTGTTAGACTTTCAGGTCAATAATATTGTCCAACTGATTTACCAATTGTTCCACGTCGTATCTTCATTCCACTGGTGGAATATGAGGGATGTCATGATCTGGCTCTACAGTAAAAATTATTGAAACAAGGCATCCCAAGACATTTGTCTTTTTCCTTTCAGAATATGCAAATCTAGATTTAGGATCATTAGTATATATTTATGAATCTGTAAAACCTTCCCCGTTCTTGGTTTTAAAGATCATTTCCACACTGCTTTGCGGTTCGACTTAACTTCTGCTACTAGCTTCTTCACAAATTCCTTCTATATCCTCCTTGTTAATTTACGGCCTTTATTTCTAGCATTGCAATATTCAATATAGTATTTCCATTATTTTGTCTCTACGTAACTCTTCCATAAACTTTGTTTCTTCATAATTTTCCGATTGCTTTTCTTTTGTTTTCAAAGTAAATGCACTTTAGCCGCCATCCCCTGCCCAGATTGGCCACGCTTGCTAGTTCATGCTAGTTAGGTCAATTATTGGCGTCCCTCATGTTCAGAACAAGTTCAGAACCACTTTAAAGTTGTGCTGTAATCGATCAGTCGCCGCAACAGATTGAACTCTCTGTTGTGGAGTTTCTCATTCATCAGCTGCTACCATTTAATAGTCGAGCGGTATTTATAGTTGCCCCAGTTGATCGCCCGGTCCACCCCCGGTCTAATAAAGGCGCTAAACCAACGCGACGTGGGTCCTGTCTAACACCGTGCGATGCATTGTTGCGAAGTTCTGGTTCATCTTTCGAGTGCTCGGTGTATTTACGTCCAAGAGTGCTTTGAATGTTCTTTACTGTTGCCTTGATAGTGTGCTACTTATGACATAAATGATCGATTCGTGACACTGATGCCGGCCATACGTGGTCGCGTGGCACTCACGTTGTGCACAGTTGTGTTAGCCCATCGACGAAGAAGTACGCACAAGATACGACTGAAGCCATACGTACAAACATAATGGCTAAACTCGACCGATATCTGAAACAGTTTGCAGCGATCACTGCTGTTGGCATCGCTGCACTGCTGGCGATGAACTGTATCTTGCATAGCAATGATGATACAGTTCACCGACAGCAGTGCAACGATGCCAACAGCAATGCTGATGAATGAGAAACTCCACAACAGAGAGTTCAATCTGTTGCGGCGACTGATCGGTTACAGCACAACTTTAAAGTGGTTCTGAACTTGCTCTGAACCCGAGGGACGCCAATAATTGACCTAACTAGCATGAACTAGTACGCGCGGCCAATCTGGGCAGGGGATGGCGGCTAAAGTGCATTTATTTGAAAGCAAAATAAAAGCAATCGGTAAAGAAAATTATGAAGAAACAAAGTTTATGGAAGAGTTACGTAGAGACAAAATAATGGAAATACTATATTGAATATTGCAATGCTAGAAATAAAGGCCGTAAATTAACAAGGAGGATATAGAAGGAATTTGTGAAGAAGCTAGCAGCAGAAGTTAAGTCGAACCGCAAAGCAGTGTGGAAATGATCTTTAAAACCAAGAACGGGGAAGGTTTTACAGACTCGTACATATATACTAATGATCCTAAATCTAGATTTGCATATTCTGATAGGAAAAAGGCAAATGTCTTGGGATGCCTTGTTTCAATAATTTTTACTGTAGAGCCAAATCATGACATCCCTCATATTAAACCAGTAGAGTGAAGATACGACTTGGAAAAATTGGTAAATCAGTTGGACCAAATTATGGAACTGAAAGTCTAACAAGTATACTATTCCAATGTCTGGAATACTGAAAAATAGTCCAGGCTTGTTAACAAATGCAAATGCATTTGAATGTTGTGCATTTGAATGCGTATTCAAATGCGTCTGTGAAATTGTAAATGCATTTGCATTTGAATGCGTACCTTAAACATTTGCATTTGCATTTGAAAGCGATCCACAAGCATTTTATTTGTCAAATGCACAATCAAATGCATACGTAATCATTTGAATAATTATTATTGTTAGATTAACTGTCACAAGTTCACAACGCGCTATTGGAAAAAGTGCTTTGTAGTCAGCAGTATCCTCAACAGATTATAAAATCATTGTTTGACCTGTGAATCCACTTTCACAACGTGCTCTTTGAAAAAAGTGCTTTGTGGGTCAATGGTCAATTGGTCAATGGCTCATGACTAAACTGTTAATCATACAACATGAAAAGACCAACTGGTCTATAAGTTGATGGCATCAGAGATAACCTGTTCAATTAAACAATGCAGACAAATGACTCCCTTGTGTTGTGTTGGCACTGTTGGGGTGGGTTGGAGTGGCAGTTCATCAGGGGGAGTAAACATTAGTAATGCCAACCCTACATATGTACAGCCAGAGAGAGTGATTAGTGGTAGCTGTAATTATCCACCAGGTTATCATCCCAGTGACCCCACCTCAAAACAAATATGGCTGTCACCCCCTCAATTCTGAAGAAACCACGACGAAGACCAGATCGAATGCCAACTTCGAAATACGTTTGTATGTTTCCTTAAATTTGTATTACTTACTTACTTACTTAGTCCTCTTCGTGCCCGGTGGCACATAAGGCATCAACAAGAGAGCGCCACTGCTGTCGGTCTGCAGCCCATTTGGTGATGGTGTTCCATGTCAGGCCGCATTCTTTCATCTCCTTCTCCACTGTTCTTCTCCATGTTTCTTTTGGGCGACCACCTCTTCTTTTCCCATCTGCTGTCCAGCGTAAGGCTGTCTTGGGCAGTGCGCCAGGTGACATTCGGCACACGTGTCCAAGCCATCTCCATCTTCTCTTCTTTATCTGTGTGGCCAAGGATGTTGCGTCTGTTTTGCGGTGCAGCTCTTCATTGGTGAAGGTGTTGGGCCAGAATACTCCTAGGATCTTCCGTAGGCACCTGTTTTGGAAGGTCTCAAGCTTGTGTGCTAGCTTGGCTGTCAGTTTCCAGCACTCGGAGCCGTATAGAAGTACACTGAGAACATTACTATTGCTTGGATTTCCAGATGGGCTTCAGCTTAGCGAAGGTCTGACTTGCCTTTCTGATCCTAGCCATGGCATCTTTTGCAGAGTCTCCATCTGTTGTGATTTTGCTTCCCAGGTATGCAAAGTCCTGAACGTCTTCCAAAGCATCACTGTTGTTTATGTTGCTTATGGTGATGGGGTTATCTGTCTTGTAGTTGATCCTCATCAGTTTGGTTTTTGCTGTGTTGAGCTATAACCCAATCTGTTGTGCTGTTGTTGTGAGTTTTTCCATCTTTTCTTGCATGTCCTTGTGACTGCTAGACAGCAGTCCAATGTCATCTGCATAGTCCAGGTCTTCCAAGATCGAGGTAAGTGTTCATCTGATGCCTCTGTTTCCATTTTTGGTGATTTCTATCAACAGCGAGTCAATGACAAGGGTGAAAAGAAATGGTGAGAGAATGCATCCCTGTTTTACTCCGGATTTTACGCTAAAGCTGTCTGACATGTGACTGTTACAGGCGACTTGACACTGGACGTCTCTGTAAAGTATCTTGATCACATTTACCATCTTCTGTGGGATCCCGTAGTGACGCAGTATTCTCCACAGGGATTCTCTGTGAAGGCTGTCAAAGGCCTTTTCAAAGTCAATGAAGGCAATGTAGATCGTATTGTTCCATTCCGTGCTTTGTTCCACAATCTGACGTAGCGTGAAAATGTGGTCGATGTATGACTTGCGTCTTCTGAACCCGGCTTGTTCCTGGCGGAGGATTGTATCAGTAGCTGCTGATATTCTCTTCAGGATTATGCGGCTGAATATCTTGCATGTCATTGATAACAAGGTTATGCCCCGCCAGTTGTTACAGTTCCCCAAGTCGCCTTTCTTTGGTAGCTTGATAATTGTGCCTGTCTTCCAATCATCTGGTGTGTCTTCTTCATCCCATATTCTCTGGAAGATCTGGCATAGGATTCTGGGTGTTTCTTGTTCATCTGTTTTTAGCATTTCTGCGCAGACGCTGTCGCTTCCTGGTGCTTTTTCATTATTCTGGGCTTTAATGGCTTCTCTGACTTCTGCTTCTGTGATTTGGTCGAGGTTGATTTCAAGGTCCTCTGCTGCCTCCGGGATGTATGCAAGTCTGGGTGGATCTGCACGATTCAGAACCTGTTGGAAATGCTCCTTCCATCTCTCTATCTTCTCTTTCTCGACTGTGATTATCTTTCCATCTGCGTCTTTCAGTGGGAGATTCTGGTTTGGACCTGTATCTCCTTTCAGCTTCTTGGTTATTTGGTAGAGTGTCTTCATAGCCTTTCTTCTTGCTGCTGCTTCTGCGTCTTCTGCAAGGTTTTCAATGTAAGTGCGTTTGTCTGCTCTGGTACTCCTTTTTACTTCTTTGTCTTTTTGTGAGTATTCTCTTGAAAGTCTTTCTTTGAGTCTTGGGGACTTTGTGGTGAGCAGCTCTTTCTTTATTCCTTTCCTTTGGTCTATTTTGTCCCAAGTTGATGTGGAAAACCACTGTTCTTTCTTTGCCCTTCTGTAGCCTTGCACTGCTTTCCCTGCTAGCTCCATGGCCATGTTGAAACTGTATATAGTCATCTCTGTTTCCTCCTGCAGAATACCAAAGCTGTTCTTCAGAGCAATTGTGAACTGTTGCTTGGTTTCTGGGTTTTGTAGCTTGGTGGTATCAAAACGCTGTTTCTTCTTCTCTCCTTTCTTTGCCTTACTCAGTTTCAGTGCAAGTTTCCCTATCAACAGGTTCTGGTCGCTGCCAAAATCAGCTAGTCTCCTTGTTTTGATGTCTTGTAGAGAGCGTCTCCATTTTCCATTTATAAGGATGTGATCTATTTGAGTCTCAGTTCTGCCATCTGGGAATCTCCATGTCAGCTTATGTATTGTCTTATGGTGGAAGAGTGTCCCTCCAATCACGAGGTCATTCTCCCCACATATGTCACACAATCTGCTGCCGTTATCAGTCATTTTATTTGTTCCGTGTTTGCCCATGATCCTTTCCCTGTCAGTGTTGTCGCTCCCAACTCGTGCTTTGAAATCCCCAAGAAGAGTGTTGCCTTTCTCCTTCTGGATGATCAGGGCTACTCCCTGTTTATGCTGGTTGTCCTCTCTGCCTGACCACAGTATGGTGTCTCCTGTCGCCAGTTGTCGTTTTCCGGCTCCAGTCCATCTAGCTTCCATGACACATAGAAGGCTGATTTTGTATTGGTACATTTCCTGGAGAACCTGTGCCAGTCTTCCTGTCTGATAGAGTGTTCTCACATTCCAGCATCCGATGTTGATAAAAGTTTTGGGTGTAAGGAGATCCGCCATCGGGGTGAAAACTCCCTTGCGGGTTTGGTCCCCATCCTTCATAAATCCAGTTGCCTGTTCTGCTTCTCTCCTACCGCCCGGTGCAGTTTTCTCTCTTGTTTCAGTTTCCGTAGCTAGGCTGTTTTTACGGGGTGGGGTCGCTGGCCCCACGCCCAACCCTCCTCTTTTTTCCGGGCTTGGGACCGGCAGAGTTTGAATTTGAATTAGTTTTGAATTAGTTTTTGGTTATTCAGTACCGTTAATCATTAATGAGTCGTCAGTTCAGTCATCAATCTGTCATACTGTCGAAACCTGAACCACGGGACATTTAATTTCATGCCCAGGTAGATTGAGTGGATTTTATTTCACTTTTTGTAGTTAAACGATGTTACAATTACTATACTGTTAAAGATAATGTAATCAGTGAAGTTCAAACACCCATTGAAAACAATAGAAGATATTTCAAAGCAATTATGTTTGCTTTGAAACATACTTGTAACCTCCTGAACTAACTTCTCACGGGTTCCCCTCCCCACATATGAACTCACCGGGAAACTGACTTCGTCATTTGAAATACTAATTAATATCTTGAAAACATAATTCTACTAAGCCATTTCAGACCAAATCTACTCACAAAATCTACTCACAAAATAACCCATACCACTATGTTAGTAATGTTTGCACAAATATCAGGGGTTTTGTCCTACCACCTATGAAAAAGTGGTGTCTTGCATAGGTCTGATGGTGCGTAAGTCCACTTGGCTGCTGCTAGTTGCCAGACCAGATGTTTACTTTAGACAGTTATTTGCAGATGCTAGCATTAGCCACCAGTTATCATCTTACTAATAGACATTTTATTGTGTAGGCCTCACGTTCAACCCCCCTCCCCGCTTGAATTACGTTTCTCGGTAGCGTCTATGACTCTATGGCTTGTCATGTATATATTCTCCAACCCATTCACACTTGTGTGAACCCGAACTCATCCAGGTGTGTGAGTACAGGCCTGCTGGAAATCCCTGGGTAACACTGGTTATGAAATATCCATTAATACCAAGTGCTAAATGAGCACTTAATTGAGAGTTAACTGGGAATTTGCCAATTAAATAATAAGTTAATTAATTAAATTAAAATAGCCTTCCTGGTAAATTGGTTAATTATATTAAATTGATTGTATTAAATTAAATGTGCCTGTTGTATAGCAGTTATAAATTCGTAGACAATTTGTTGCATTCATTTATTTCCCTCTGTGAGAAGGAGTACTTCATGATATCCAAACTACACTGATCCTTTACTAATTTTACCTCATGTCCTCTGGTCCTGCTATTTTTCTTGAGTGAGAAAAACATATTTCTATCAATATTTTCATACCCGTTCAATATCCCAAAAACTTTAATCTGATCTCCTCTTAACCTCTTTGTCTCTAGTGTTGTCAAACCACATTCTTTCAGGCGTTCTTCATAACTAAGGTCTCTCAGTTCTGGAATAATTTTAGTTGCTCTCCTCTGTATGCGTTCATGCGTATCTATATTCTTCTTACGATATGGTATCCACGCTTGTATATAGTTTTCTAAATGAAGTCTAACTATTGCTTGATACGGAGGTATAATTAGCGTTTTTTCCTTGTACGTTATGTTTCTCGTAATCAACCCAAGAATTTGATTACCCTTTGAAGCTGCAATACAACACTGTTCTGAAACGTTCATATCAACGCTTATTTTAACTCCTAAGTCCTTTCTTTTACAGTAGTACCCAGAACAGTATCTCCCATTTCATAGTTTACATCCAAGTTCACATGTCCTGTATGTAGGCATTTATATTTCCAAAAATGTAACAACATTTGCCATTTCTCGGACCATTTCACTAATCTGTCTAGATCGTTTTGCAAGTGTTGTTTATCACCATCAGTGTTAACCTTTCTAAACACTTTTGTGTAATCCGCAAATTTCAGTATGTTACTTTTTACATTGTCGTCCAAGTCTTTGATATATATATTAAGAATAATAAAAGTCCTAATACTGATCTTTGTGGTATCCCACTCAGAACTGATTTCCAGTTTGAAACTTCTCAATCTACTACAACACGCTGTCTTCTGTCAGTCAGCCATTGTTCTATCCAGTCGATTATGCCATCCCCGATACCATGCGTTTTTAATTTAAGTTGTAATCTTTGATGTGGCACTTTGTCAAAAGCTTTCTGAACACTTAAGTAGATAATATCTACTGGCGATCCCTCGTCTGTCCACTTAGTTAATTCTTCCAAAAAAACATGACATATTTGTTAAGCATGACTTCAGTTTTAGGAATTCATGTTGAGATTAATTTAATAATTTATGCCTAAAGAGGAAGTCCACTATATGGTCTTTAATTAACCTTTTTCAATAATTTACAAATCACTGACGTTAAACTCACTGGTCTGTAATTCTCTGACTTATTTCCCGAACCCTTTTTAAATAAAAGTACGATGTTTGCTTCTGTCCATTCAAAAGGAACAACTCCCGCTTTTACTGACAAGTTGAACACTCTTGGAAGTGGTATAGCGTCAAGGGTTAACCAAGGATAATATGTGCTGTGTTGACTAAAATCCAGCAATAATGGTACACCAGGTCATATATAACAAATCCCTTCACGTATAATAAAACTATGAAGTACGCACTGAAATCAACATCCTCATTTTCAATTATACTGTTAAGTATATTGAATAAACTAATCCTGGTCGACACAAACCAATCTATCCATGTCAGAGGGCGAACATATATATATATATATATATATATATATATATATATATATATATATATATATATATATATATATATCGTTCTACCTACATAATTTTAAGTGTTAATATTAACCGGCTGCTAATATTTCAGTCTTTACATTGACACTAGTTCCGATGTATGCCTATACACGTTGTCCATTACCGTAATATTTGTCACGGACACAGGGGGGTCTTGAGACCCTGATAAGACTCGCCTGTATCCGCTGCTGTAAGGGTAAGGGCAGTTGTGATGAATGTGATCAATGGTGTGACGTGGCATGCATGAACATGTCATCGAGCCAATATATAACACCTTGGCTTCTATAAGAGTGCCAGTGGTGGTCTTCCTAATTTTGCCTCCTCCATTTTCAAATATACAATATCAGAAACAATTAAGTCTTACCTATTTAGACCTAGACAGCAGTCTATCATCCTTGGATTGTAATTGCCCCTACCACATGAACTCACATCGACACCTACCACGGTCAACAATTAAGTCTTAGCTATTTAGACCTAGACAGCACTCTATCATCCTTGGATTGTAATTGCCCCTACCACATGAA